>MDKJ01235360.1:0-39904 GCA_005239525.1 Nicotiana knightiana | reverse complement strand
ATATATATATATATATAAATGTTGCAGCGTGCAACCCGATCCCACCATATCACAATATCATAATCATAGATCACCCTTATTCTACCAAACAATTCACCTTTATTACACATGTTGCGGCGTGCAACCCATTCCCATCGTACAATATAGATTCACCCTTATTACACCTCAACATATCACCCTTATTTCACTTGTTGCAGCGTGCAACCGGATCCCACTATATCAATATCATGTACTCAATAAGCACAGTAAAGCTCACAATTCAAATCACAGAAAACTCCTTTACAATTCCAAGACACCAAACTGAACAAATAGGAAACCTTGTACAACATGATAATCCGAATAAGTAATACTACACGAGACCAATCCAGAATTTACAACTAGAAGGTACAGATAGACCAACTAGAGAAAATAGTAGGAGATTATGAAACTATGGAAAAAACTAATATCATGAATATGAGGAAACAATGACTACAAGTAGCAATTAGGCATGGAAACACATTTAGAGCATATAATAGCTAAGACAAGGAAAGAGATAATATAAGAAGAACGGGGAAACAGGGAAAAACTGATAATTCGGCGGCGCATAAGCACTCGTCACTTTACATATACGTCGCTCACATGAAATTCACATAGCAAATAGTTCGAGGGTTCCTAATTCCCTCAAGTCAAGGTTAGAAACAACACTTACCTCGCTCCAAAGACCACTCACTACTCATTCATAACTTTTTCTCTTAAAAAAGCCTCCGAACCAATAAAATCTTGCAAATTACCAACTAACGATTCAAATTAAGCCTTAGGAACTACCCACGATTGCAAAGAATTCAATTTAGGCCATTTTTGAGAAAGTCAACCCCCGGGCCCGCTTGGTCCAATCCCGAAGTTCGGACCAGAACCCGATTACCCATTCACCCTCGAGCCCAATTATGTAACTTGTTTTGGAATCCGACCTCAATTTACCAAATCCCTAATTTCTACCCATAAACCCCCTATTCCACTATGAAAACACTAGATTTTAGGTTAAAAACTTGTGATATGTGATGGAAGATTGAAAGGAACTAGGTTAGAATTACTTACCAATGATTTGGGAAAGAAAGAGTCTTGGAAAAATCGTCTCTAAGGTTTTAGGTTTTGAAAATTTGAAGAATGAACCAAAAATCCCGTCTAAGTCATGTGCTGGTCAGTTGCAGTTGTCGCATTTGCGACCTGGGGTTCGCAAATGCGAGTCCCGCAAATAAGAAGTATCCATCGCAAATGCGAAGATCATCACACCCCTAATTTCTTCGAAAATACGAAGAATAGTTCGCAAATGCGAACTCTGATCCATCCGAAAATGCGACCTATTGATTGCATTTGCGATAATTGCCTACCTAGCTCACACTTCGCAAATGCGAAGTTTTGTTTGCAAATGCAAACTCTGGCCTCCCCAGATACTCTTCACAAATTCTATAAGTAGATCGCAAATGCGAAACCAGCAGTGGTCACAAATGCGATGATTGACCTCGCAATTGCGAGATATGAGGCCTGCAACAAAAACCGAAGCACACCAGCAATGTTCTAAGTTTAAATTCACTCTGTAGCCTGCCCGAAACTCAACCGAGCCCTGGCGGCTATAAACCAATTATGCCCACAAGTCTAAAAATATTATACGAACTTGCTCGCGCGATCAAATCACAAAAATAACACCTAAAACTATGAATTGAACACCAAATCAAATGAATTTTTCAAGAAGACTTTGAAACTTCTATTTTCACAACCGGACATCCGAATCACGTCAAACCAACTCCGTTACTCACCAAATTTGACAAATAAGTAATAAATATAGTATTATACCTATACCGGGCTCCGTAACCAAAATACGAAACCGATATCCAAAGGTCAAACATTGGTCAACTATTTCCAATTCATTAGCCTTAAATTTTCAATTTTCTATAAAATGCAATAACTCAGGCTAGGGATTTTCGAATTCGATTCCGGGCATACACCCACGTCCTAAATCACAATACGCACCCACCGGGATCGTCAAAACCTGAATCCTGATCCATTTTCTCAAAACATTGACCGAAGTCAACTTAAGTGGATTTTAAGGCAAAATTTCATCTTTTTGTCAGTTTTTCACATAAAAGCTTTCTGGAAAGACGCCCGGACTGTGCGTGCAAATCGAGGAAAGATAAAACAAGATATTTAAGGCTTCCAATTAACAGAATTAGGTTTAAAAATATAAGATGACCTATTGGGTCATCACATCATTCGACCAAGCCCCAAATCCAAGAAACTGATAGACCACGGGAAAACTCAAGTTGGCCGGAGAAGTCACTGGTAAATGTTTCTGAATTTTCAGTCACCATTTTCTTCCAAAACCCCTAATTACCAACTCCATTAAACCTCCTTCCTACCAAGCCCAGATCAAACAAATAAAAAATAACCAATTTAATATCCATTTCCAAAAATATTTAAAGGAAGAAAAAGAAAGGAGCAATGACCACAAAAAATTTCTTCGGCACCATCATCAGAGATTTTCTTTTGCTGACATCGAGTTGTGTGGATAACCTTTTCTATCTTTCTTCTTCTTTATTCGTGTACTTAATATAACAAGATTAATTCTCTTCAAGTAACAATTAGTAATGGAAAGGGAATGGGGACGAGATGGAATTGGATCACTGGGGAATGAGATATGAAACTATAGAAATGGGGATAGGGAAGGAGGACAAAGTGGGCTGGGAGGAACCGAGAAAGCTTAATTTTTTTCTTTTTTTGGTTGTCTTTTCATTATTATATATTTTTTTATTACTTTTTATATCAATGTATTACATTCAGGCGCTTTTTCAGTGTGGTGTGCACACAATTTGGCCATGTCAGCTATGTTGCCTCAACATAGGCATGATCAACAGTCAAAATGGTTTATTAGTTAACAAATATCGGAGTTAGAGTGTTCAAATGGAAAATCTATAAGTTTGTGTACCGGGTTGGAAATTGGGCGCAAGTTTAAGTGGTCACGAAGTCATTTTTCCATAAAATCTTGTGTCCTGGTAAGGATAGGGAAGAGGACATAGAAATTTTAGCCGAAGGAATGGGACAAGCATCACGACCCAATTTCCCCTCCGTTGGGTATCGTGATGGAACCTAGTCTTAGGGACTAGGTAAGCCTAACATGTACTGAATAAAAACAATAAAAAAAAGGAAAAATAACAGTCTCGATATAGAAGTCTTTACAGAATTTACAATTTCCCAAAACCGGTAGTACAATTCATAAGCTCTACAGAGTTTGCTACCACTTCTAACTACAACTGTCTGGAAATGAGTAAAAACAATTGAATTCAAAGTAAGAAGTGACTCCGAAGCCTGCGAACGCAGAGGCATGTTTACCTTGAGTCTCCTCAGCAAGGATCCGGACAACTACTAACGATCAATATCTAGATCTGCACAAAAGTGTGCAGAAGTGTAGTATGAGCACAACACAGCGTTGCCCAGTAAGTATCAAGACTAACCTCAGTGAAGTAGTGCGGGGGATAGTCAAGACACCCACTGGTCTAATAAACTGAACAAGCATAAGTATAGGAATGACAGAACATGACATGTATCTAAGGACTACACGATATGGCTAACAACATAGCAACTACAATAAGGAAGGAAAAAAAAATAGCAAGTAATAGCGGAACACCATAATAAGACATAAAAGGATAGACGGGAGCACAACCCAAATCGGAAAAATCACAATACAGTAAATGCAAGTAGTAACTCAGCACTGCAATAATTTCCACATTAGGCCTTAGCCAACAACCCCAATAAATTAGTCAAATCCATCAAGTGTAAACTTCCACCTGTAAGTTTTCATATTGGAATCTTTAGAATATAATCCTTTCCAATAAGAAATTCTCTTGAAATATACTTCCTTCAAACATAAACCTTTCAAATAAATATTCTTCAAACATAGTTCTTTCAAGATAGTTACTTTTCAAATATAAGCTTTCCAAATAAATGTCCTTCGACCATAGTTTTTCAAGATAAATGCTTTTAAAAATATACTTTTCGATAAATGTCTCTCAAACATAGTTTCTTCAAGATAAATGTTTTTCAAATATACTTTTTGAATAAATGCTCTTCAAACACGGTTTCTTCAAGATAAATACTTTTCAAATACAACTTTTCAAGTAAATATCTTTCGAGTTTAGGTCACCATGTGACACCTAAGCATAGAAGATTAGCAACTCCGAATACAGATATATCAATAAGGGAATCTACCGGGATCCCGTCCCGTAGTCCTGAATTAATTATGCAGTACAGGGGATCTCCCGGAATACGTACGTAGTCCCAAAATATATATGCAGTGTTGTGGGATCTGTTGGAATACGTCCGTAGTCCAAAAATAAATATGCAGTGTTGGGGGATCTCTCAGAATACGTCCGTAGTCTCAAAATGAATATGCAGTACTGGGGGATCTCCCAGAATATGTCCGTAGTCCAAAAATAAATATGCAGTATAGGGGGGTCTCCAGGAATACGTCTATTGTCCAAAAGTGAATATGCAACACAACGAATAAAGACAACAGTTATAGCATGGCAGAAAACTCGTACATCACCACAACAAGTACAAAGCAACAATGACAGTAATACAAAGTACGGCGAGCAAATCAATACATGAACTTTAAATCACAAAGAAACGGTAGAACTCGTCTGCAAGGAATAATCACGGTAAGAATGCTAGGCGTAAAGAGAACAACTTAACCACGGAAAGCAAAAACATAGTAACGAATCCACAATATTCAAGCCAACAATAAGAAGCCATCACGAGTCAAATAGTTTCAAATAAAGGTAAGTCATATAAGATAGAGGTTATCTAAACTCCTTTTGAGGTAAAGCAATTACGAAAGATATTCAACAATTATATTAAGGATAAGCAATAGAAAATAATCGAAACTCCAATTAAGGCTAAACAATTATAGGATGAGATAATAACAATAATTTCAAAGACATGCAGTTTATGAAAAAATATATAGCATGATGTTAGAGGAGGTAAAATCTTCAGTTAAGTCAAATAAGATTCAATTAGACGGTAAGAGGGAATCCTAAAGCAATTATCTCTAATTAAAGCATGAAGAAGTGAAACCAGCAAGTAGAAACCCAACGTATCAAGAACAACTTCATACACGGTAAATATAAGGACATAAAGATCCTAAAGGCCAACTTCCCACAAATAAGTCTGAGCACGCACTCGTCACCTTACGTACACAGATTACGATCAACATAGAAGACTCAAATCCTAAGGGGTAGTTTCCCCCACACAAAGTTAGGCAAGATACTTACCTCAATATCGGCCAATTCAATACTCAATTTAGCTTTTCCTTTACCAATTCACCATCGCTCGGCTCAATCTAGTCAAAGAAGACTTAAATACATCAAACAATGCAAGAGAAAACAATTTTAATTAACAAGGCTATGTACTTATACAATTTGCAAAAAGTCAACAAAAGCCAACTCCCCAATCCCGCACGTCGGAACCCTACAAAATTTACAAAACTCGAACACCATTCAATTACGAGTCCAACCATAACAGTTTCATTTAAATCCAACTCCGAATCAATATTAAAACTTCGAAAATCACTTTATGAAATTTTAGACATAACCCCCCAAATTTTACTTTAAAATCATCAATCAAATGCCTAAAACAAAGATGGATTTATGAAATATAACCAAAATCGAGTATAAAACACTTACCCTAATCCATATTGTGAAAATCACCTCCAAATATTATCAAAATTCGAGCTCCTCAACTCAAATTATGACCAAATGAACAAACTTTCGATATTAAGTATTTTTGCCCAGATGTTCTGCCTCGTTTTCTGTGCCAAACGATCCCGAAACTCATTTTTGATACCTCCAATGGATTCCTTGTATAATTTCAGTCAAGTTAGGCTTTTGAATCACTCCATTTGACCTTATAATGAAGGAGATATGTTGGTTTCAATATTTAGAAATAGTGCAGATTTTTAAATACGAAGGCAGTGGTAATTTCGTAATTAAACTGAAGAATCTGATAGCCCAATTCTTAGTAAAATGACCATAAAATCATCATACAATGTCCAAATTTGATGATTCTTTTTGCTATGGCTCCTTAATTACGATAAAAATCTAGTGCTTCAATCAAAACAGAAATCAGAGCTCATTTGTTTAATGTGGTACCATTTATGCTTGAAGAATCTACGTCGAAACATAAGAAAAACGAGCGCAACATAGCCCAAACCTATTCGAAACTCACTCGATCCCCTCGGAACCCCTAAGAAAATACGAACAAGTCCCATAACAAAACACCGACCTAGTCGAGGCCTTAAATCACGCATAACAACATTGAAACGATGAAACGCACCTCAAATCAAACTTCATGAACTTTCGAACTTTCGACTTCCAAAAACTCACGCCGAAACATATCAAATCAACTCGGAATAAACTCAAAATTTTCACACAATTCCTAATATATAATACGGAGCTACTTGTGCCCCAAAACTATCAAGCGAAGTACAAATTCTCAAAACGACCGGTCGGGTCGTTACATTCTCCCTCACTTAAACATACGTTCGTCCTCGAACGTGCCAAGAGTTGTTCCAAAGCCATCAAACTACTGCATGAGCTTATCATACATACATCCGGGGGTGATTCCCCATCACCCAAACCTATGTAGGATTGACAACACAATTTAACTGAAGATCTCATTTCATCCTTAGTCCATAACCTTATGACAGAACCCAAATCTCGACATCTGAAATTCATCATAGGACCCGAATCTCACATCATCCCACTGTACAAACCCGATCAAGGTGAACTGAGCTACAAGTTCAACCCAGAGCACAATCACATGTTGTTCCACACAACTCAAAATGCCCAAAGTAATATCTTGTGATCATCATAGCTGCCCAATAACACTTTGGATGCCAGCATTATGCTCCACATTGAATAGAACCTTGTTCCGTACTTCCACGACGTTGACCATGACACAAGAAACATGCAAAAACTTGCAACCACCCATGAAATCAATAAGACAAGAAGCTCTCCCATCCCTCAAGAGCCATTGCCCAAATCTGAGAGGAAATAACATCATCCTTCCAACCACTCCTCACCCTAGTACAATAGTGCAAACATCATGTCTAAGAACCTCTTCTCAGCCAATACTAGCAGTCCAGTTCACAACTCATCACGGAACCACACAAATTCTTACCTAACAGGGTACGTACACCCAACAAGCAATAACCCAGGCATGAAGTAAAATAGAAGGAAGGCAAGGTACGGGGATTATCTAACAAGTGGAATAGATATAGTGACAAAGTACAGTTTCATCAACTTATCCCATAGAGGGAAAAAAGCACAATATAAACATAAGGAAAAGGTATCCCACATAACATCCGCTACGGCGTGCAGCCTGCTCCAAAATACTCATCAAGCCAAAGTGCTCGGTTTCACTGATCACATGAATACTGATGTCAAGCACAACAGAGTGCACAAGTATTGTGGGAAAATTAATACAAATAATAAAACATGGAAGAAATCAAGCACAACTAAGGTGCCGTGAGCAAATCAACATCACGAGGGCTATCTTGCTCATGTCACCATAAGGCTTGAACAGAATTGCAACATGCGTGGAGAATAATCATAAAACTTCACATCCCATCACGGCATAAGAGAGTAGCACATAACATAAACCAAGACACAAATACCATCCATTCTGCCCGGTAACATAACCGTGATATCACGCTCACAAGAGTACCCAATCCTGATCTAATATAAAATGCACATTCTCGTTGATCTTTCAAACAACCCCCAACTAAATCTTGATTCTTCTAATTAGGTGAATATCCTTCCAATAGTCCATAGCAACCTATCGATAATATATTCTATTAGTTATCCCTTTCTCAACATTTCCTCACAATCCGCAAACAAGAAATAGCATGCATATGGGAACACCTAACTCCAAGCCCCCCGGAATACCAAAATTTCCATACCCGAACTCAACTAAGCTACTCGAATGACTGATACATCACTCACATCCCATCATCTTACTGAAGCACCCATGTAAATTTCCTAGCTGCGTTACAAAATCTAAACCTCAGAAGCCTCAAAACCGCGTAATCACCATACCACTAGCCAAGCATCTACAATCCATAACACAAGGTGCCTTCCTGAAATGCACGATCTTCGCCTATGATGTCCATTAGTGCGAACATTCTGTTAACTTCTAATATCCATCCAGGAGAAAGACATAATGTACAAAATATACCTCATGCCCTTAGCAGATAGCCGACTCAAGTTGTAGCCAACACCATCGGGAACTATCTGAGACCCGCCCGCACGCAACTAAGCCATCAGGACCGCATCTCCCTAACTCAACTGAATCACACAAACTATCCAACCCAAAAGTACTGACACAGATGCCGGTAGAGAATTCCCATTCAAAGGACCAATTACTTCCATTGTTATGCTGACCCAACACCACAGAGCTGACCCATTTCTTCGAATACTCCTCTCTTTCCTCTAGGATAACACTTCTCCCTGTCGATACACAATGATCCCAACCAAAGCCCAATGCAGAAAATCCTAGCACGAACCACGTAGCCTAGAGCTCATAAACCACTGTATTTCCTCTGAAGCACCCGAAATGCCGCAACCAAGATGCCCACGCTGAATAGACCTTCTGTGAATCTGAAGTTGTTTCTCCAACTTCCCTTGAATACTGAAATACAGATCCATTAATGACGTAGAAACACATCAATCCCCAACATCATCCCATGCAAGATATCATGTCTTAATCATATGCAAATGTCGGGGAACCTCCCAATAATATAAATACAAATACACATCTCCGACCCAAACTTATGTAACACCTGACTCTGCAATCTGAATGCCACTATTGGACTCCCCTACTTGGCGCGAAGCCATAGAAAACAATATCTGGTGATCCGCAAAACTAACCTTCACAGCTCGTACAACACCAATCACAAAGTACTCATAGTCATCTACTAAGCGCACGTCCATTCTCGTAATAGTCAAACTCGCCCCCTCTAGTGCCTTGAATGATAAAATGTATATTCCACTGAGTAGAAATCTCATGCGAACAAAATAGTCTCCAATACCACCAACTATCCTCAATCAACATCCACCTCGTGACCCACCGCAATTGCGACCACTAGTCAACCAATTAAACCTTCCCAAGCCCGTACCAGTCCACCAGATGTCAGAACCCCATCACCCCACGTGAACAACTGAAGAGTCTCAAAATACCTCTGCATTCTTAGTCTGGACGACACGTTGAGTCAATGTTTGAGCATCCTTGTCTCCCTCGTAGTCCATCCGCGGCATCACAAATCGTTGGCGTATAGTTGATATCGAGTGCGCAATATGATACACGAGTGGATGCAAAAGGAACATATGATATGTGCTTCGAGCTGAATAAATATTTCACGATAGGGAATGAAAGAGGTGGAATTTCTTAATAGTTTTCGTAGGCTCTCGAAGATAAGCACAGACGTCTCCGTATCGATCCGCAAGACTCTACTAAACATGCTTATGAGTCGTAGCACCTATGAACCCAGAGCTCTGATACAAACTTGTCACGACCCAATTTCCCCTCTGCTGGGTATTGTGATGGCACCTAGTCTTAGGGACTAGGTAAGCCTAACATGTACTGAATAACAACAATAAAAAAAGGAAAATCTAATAGTCTCGATATAGAAGTCTTTAAGGAATTTACAATTTCCCAAAACCGGTAGTACAAGTCATAAGCTCTACAGAGTTTGCTATCACTTCTAACTACAACTGTCTGGAAATGAGTAAAACCAGTTGAATACAAAGTACGAAGGTGACTCCAAAGCCTGCGAACGCAGAGACAGGTTTACCTTGAGTCTCCTCAGCAAGGATCCGCAAAGCTACCAACGATCAATACCTGGATCTGCACAAAAATATGCAGAGGTGTAGTATGAGCACACCACAACGGTGTCCAGTAAGTATCAAAACTAACCTCGGTGAAGTAGTCACGAGGGCTAGTCAAGACGCCCACTAGTCTAATAAACTGAACAAGCATAAGTATAGGAATGACAGAACATGACATGTATCTAAGGACTACACGATATGGCTAACAACATAGCAACTGTAATAAGGAAGGAAAAAAATTGCAAGTAATAACAGAATACCATAATAAGACACAAAAGGATAGACGGGAGCACAACCTAATTCCGAAAAATCACAATACAGTAAAGGCAAGTAGTAACTCAGCACTGCAATAATTTCCACATCAGGCCTTAGCCAACAAACCCAATAAATTAGTCAAATCCTTCAAGTGTAAACTTCCACCCGTAAGTTTTCATATTGGGATATTTACAATATAATCCTTTTCAATAAGAAATTCTCTTGAAATATACTTCCTTCAAACATAAACCTTTCAAATAAATATCCTTCAAACATATTTCTTTCAATAGTTACTTTTCAAATATAAGCTTTCCAAATAAATGTCCTTCGACCATCGTTTTTCAAGATAAATGCTTTTAAAAATATACTTTTCAATAAACTTCTCTTAAACATAGTTTCTTCAAGATAAATATTTTTCAAATATACTTTTTGAATAAATGATCTTCAAACATGGTTTCTTCAAGATAAATACTTTTCAAATATAACTTTTCAAGTAAATATCCTTCGAGTATAGGTCACTCTGTGACACCTATGCATAGAAGATTAGCAGCTCCGAATACATATATATCAACATGGCAATCTACCGGGATCCCATCCCGTAGTCCCGTTTTAATTATGCAGTACATGGGGATCTCCCGGAATACGTCCGTAGTCCCAAAATAAATATGCAGTGCTGGGGGATCTCCCGGAATATGTCCGTAGTCCCAAAATAAATATGCAGTGCAGGGGGATCTCCCGGAATACGTCCGTAGTCCCAAAATAAATATGCAGTACATTTGGATCTCCCGGAATGCGTCCGTAGTCCCAAAATAAATATACAGTACAAGCGGATCTCCCGGAATACGTTTGTAGTCCCAAAGTAAATATGTAGCGCAACGAATAAAGACAACAGTTATAGCACGACAGTAAACTCGTACATCACCACAACAAGTCCAAAGCAACAATGACAGTAATACAAAGTACATCAAGCAAATCAATACAAGAACTTTAAATCACAAAGAAATGGTAGAACTCGTCCATAAGGAATAATCACGGTAAGAATACTAGGCGTAAAGAGAACAACTTAACCAGGGAAAGCAAAAACGTAGAAACGAATCCACAATATTTAAGTTAACAATAAGAAGCCAACACGAGTCAAATAGTTCCAAGTAAAGGCAAGCCATCTAAGATAGAGGTTATCTAAACTCCTTTTGAGGTTGAGCAATTACGAAAGATATTAAACAATTATATTAAGGATAAGCAGCAGAAGATAATTGAAACTCCAATTAAGGCTAAACAATTATAGGATGAGATAATAACAATAATTTCAAAGACAGGCAGTTTATGAAAAAATATATAGCATGATATTAGAAGAGGTAAAATCTTCAGTTAAGTCAAATAAGATTCAATTAGACGGTAAGAGGGAATCCTAAAGCAATTATCTCTAATTAAAGCATGAAGAAGTGAAACCAGCAAGTAGAAACCCAACGTATCAAGAACAACTTCATACACGGTAAATATAAGGACATAAAGATCCTAAAGGCCAACTTCTCACAAATAAGTCTGAGCACGCACTCGTCACCTTACGTACACAGATTACGATCAACATAGAAGACTCAAATCCTAAGGGGTAGTTTCTCCCACACAAAGTTAGGCAAGATACTTACCTCAATTCGGCCAATTCAATACTCAATTTAGCTTTTCCTTTACCAATTCACCATCGCTCAGCTCAATCTAGCCAAAGAAGACTTAAATACATCAAACAATTCAAGAGAAAACAATTTCAATTAACAAAGCTATGATCTTTATAGAATTTGCAAAAAGTTAACAAAAGTCAATTCCCTGGGCCCACACGTCGGAACCCGACCAAATTTACAAAACCCAAACACCCATTCAATTTCGAGTCCAACCATACTATTTTCACTCAAATCCGACTCCGAATCGATATTCAAAGCTCAAAAAATAACTTTATGAAATTTTAGACAAAACCCCCAAATTTTACTTTGAAATCATCAATCAAATGCCTAAAACGAAGATGGATTTATGAAATATAACCAAAATCGAGTATATAACACTTACCACAATCCATATAGTGAAAATCACCTCCAAATAGTATCCAAATTCGAGATCCCCAAATCAAACTATGACCAAATGAACAAACTTTCGATATTAAGTATTTTTGCCCAGCTGTTCTGCCTCGTTTTGTATGCCAAACGATCCCGAAACTCACTTTTGATGTCTCCAATGTATTCCTTGTGAAATTTCAGTCAAGTTAGGCTTTGAATCACTCCATTTGACCTTATAATGAAGGAGATATTTGGTTTCAATATTTAGAAATAGAACAGATTTTTAAATACGAAGTCAGTGGCAATTTCATAATTAAACTGAAAAATCTGGCAGCCTAATGACCATAAAATCCTCATAAAACGTCCAAATTTGACAATTCTTTTTGCTATGGCTCCTTAATTACGATACAGATCTAGTGCTTCAATCAAAATAGAAATCAGAGCTCGTTTGTTTAATGTGGTACCATTTATGCTTGAAGAAATGACGTCGAAACATAAGAAAAATGAGCGCAACATAGCCCAAACATATTCGAAACTTAGCGAATCCCCTCGGGACCCCGTATGAACATACCAACAAGTCCCATAACAAAACACGGACCTAATCGAGGCCTTAAATCACTCAGATGAAACGCACCTCAAATCAAACTTCATGAACTTTCAAATTTCGACTTCCAAAAACTCGCGCCGAAACATATCAAATCAACTCGGAATAACTCAAATTTTGCACACAAGTCCTAATACATAATATAGAGCTACTTGTGCCCCAAAACTATCGAGCAAAGTGCAAATTCTCAAAACGACCGATCGGGTCGTTACAACAAGGCATAAAAAGACTTTACTTAAATATATGCAGCTGGCGGTGCTTGAATCCATCACCCAACTATGAAATCTATGGGCCCGCGACCAAGAGAGCTATAGAACTCTTTTTGTTAAGTAGTACCATTTTAACCTTTATATTTCATTTTTGTACTAACACATTAGTGTTAGAACCTGCGCGCGATGCGCGAATAATTTGACAGAATATTAATCTTATAAAATTATGATCTAATATATCATATTATTTTAATAATTCTTAGTTGTTATATTATTTTTTAACATAGAGTACAGAAATATAACAAAATAAAAGGATTATCATATGGCAATCAAATAAATTGTTTGTTCCTTATTTATTCTTTATTAAATTAGCAAGTACTTTTTTTACAGCACTAAATTAGCAAGTACTTAGTACTATATATTTACTAATGTGACTGTTTATTAACTTTTCAATTGGCTTAATATTTTGATATTACTTATCTTTTAATATAACATATAAAAATTTATCAATAATTTTTTGAGTGTTATTTATTTATATTTTATTTTTAATCTTCTTTTTTGTTCCTTATTTATCTAATTGTATTATCCATTACTTAATATGATTATCATATGAATTTTTAATAAATTATCAGTTTAATATAATAAATAAATATAATTTTGTGTTACTCTTGAAATTTTATTTGACTTTATCATGTATGACTTTCTCATATTTATTTTGATATTCAAAATTTATCAAGAATATTTCGAGTATTATTTACTTACTTAATTTTAGCTTTCTGTTGGTAGTAGATTTTTTATTACTAACCATTATTTTCTTTCATTGTTGATCACCTTACTGTCTAGTTGTTTTATTCTGCTTTTATATGGCTTTTTGGTACTGACCCTTCTTGTCTATATTTTCATTAATGTGGTGCTTATGCTTTCTTGAGCCGAGTGTATATTGGAAACAACCACTCTATCCTCACAAGGTAGGGGTAATGTCACGACCCCAAATCCTAAACCGGCCATGAGGGCGCTTATCGTGGAACTAGGCTAGCCAACTACCGCATGTTCGCAATTTCTTTTAAAAATCCCAATAAAGTTTCAAGCATTTCATAAAATATACAGAAATTACTGAATATAATAGGCCAATATACAGCGCCACCAACCCCAAAACCTGGAGCCAACAAGTCACGAGCATTTAGATGAATACGCCAAAATATACTATTATAATACAAAACCTCCGAATGAAATCTAGATACAACAAGAAGGGAAAAAAATAGAGATACTGCGGACGCTGAACAACTACCTCTATATCCCGCAATCCGGATCTGCGCAGAATAAATGGCTAAGGCTCGATATCTGCACCTGAATCTGCACACAGAGGTGCAGGGAGTAATGTGAGTACGCCAACTCAGTAGTAATGAAAATAAATCAAGTCTAAGCGGCAAGGAAACACAATAAAATCAATGCCATCAAATCACAATATACACTGCCTTACTTTCCAATAATATAAACATAGATATACAAAATCATCATGCCTTAATACCAACTTCAGAAAAAGTCCTGTAAAGAATGCACATTTTTAAACACTTCAAACCGAAAGATTTAGTATGCAAATGAATGTAGTAAAATCATAAGTAGCCCCTCGGGCAAAAACATGTATCATCATCAGCCCCTCGGGCATGCCTCACAGTCACTCAGCACTTCACCATCACTCAGCACCTCACAGTCATGCATGCCTCCCAATCACTCATCACTCGGCACTCGGTGCGCTCACTGGGGTGTGTACAGACTCCGGAGGGGCTCCTTCAGCCCAAGCGCTAATATCACTCAGCACCTCACCATCACTCTTGGCCCTCGGCCACACTCAGCAGAACCACTCAAAAGGCCCCTCGGGCGAATCAGTAAAAACAGGGTACTTGACCCAAAACATCATTTTAATGCTCATGTAGAGTAAATCAGGCTGAGTTTCTATGCACAATGATGCTGAGTGAAATCATCAACAAATAGT
The DNA here is from genome assembly GCA_005239525.1 of Nicotiana knightiana. NCBI lineage: Eukaryota > Viridiplantae > Streptophyta > Magnoliopsida > Solanales > Solanaceae > Nicotiana > Nicotiana knightiana. The sequence continues at coordinate 24,887 of MDKJ01235360.1, read as the reverse complement.
GAGGAAAAACAACAGTAAAAAGCCCCCAATGGGTCTAAAAAGATCGGCACGAGGCCCCAAACACGGCTTATAGCCCAAATATTTCACAAATCTTTAGAACATAATTTAACATAAGGTTTTGAGTAAAATATGCAACTCATTAGTTGTCGCGGAGAGGACCTAGTCCAATCCAAAAATCAGTACGCGCCACATACTCGTCATCCGACATGTGCGCCTTTCTAAAATCAGTGAGAAATATGTAGTCCGGGGTTCCATACCCTCAGGACAAGATTTATAACCATTACTTACCTCTACCGGGCCACAACACTAGCCCGCAATGCTCTTGCCCCTCAAATTAGCTCCCGATTACTCCGAATCTAGCCAAAACCAGTTTAACATCATCAATATATAACCAAGGAACACAACCCAATCGAAAACTATCAAATTACACGAAATCTCGAAATTCGGCCAAACCCGAGCCCCGGGCCCACGTCTCGGAATCCGAAAATTTTTACATCACTGGAAACCTCGTCCTCCCACTATTCTACTCATAACAAAACGATCACGATCGGATCACAATTGCCTACCTAAAACCTCAAAACAAATTTCAATTCTCTACCCCCTTCTTCCCAACCTTTTCCTACTTAAATCCTTAAATTTTCAAGCCTAATCCGAACAAAATAGCATAGGAACGATGTTAGTAACCAAAGAACTTACCTTTACTGAAGAATCTCGAGTTTCCTTCTCCAAATTGCCTTCAAAGAATTCCTCCCGCATGCAAAAATGGTGAAAATAAGAGAATTTTCACGGAGGCCCTTTATATACTGTTTCTGCCAGCATTTCCGCTGCTGTGGACACTTGGTCGCACCTGCGGTCCCAGGTGCGCACCTGCGGAATCCCACTAAACGGACCAATTCCGCACCTGCGGCATCGCAAGTGCGGCCAAAACTTCGCACCTGCGGAAATTCTCCTGCCTAACCTTTTTAGCACCTGCGCACTGCCCATCGGACCTGCGACATTGCACCTGTGGCTACCCATCCGCAGGTGCGGCCAACACCATAAAATCATACCAGCAGCTATTTTTGCAAATTTTCCAAGTTCAAAACCCCGCCAATCATCCGAAATCAATCCCGAGCCCCTCGGGGCCCCAACCAAACATACCAACACACCCCATAGCATTATTCCAACTTAGTCGAGCCTTCGAAACACCAAAAACAACACGAAAACACCAAAATTACATCAAATTCAAGCCTGTGAACTTTGAAACTTCCAAATTTCGCCAACTACGCCGAAACCAACCAAAACACCTCCGATTGACCTGAAATTTTGCAGACATATCCAAAATGACATTACGAACCTGCTCCAACTTCTGGAATTCTATTCCGACCCTGATAGCCTATTTTCCACTGGCGACCGGAAATCGCCAAAAACTAACTTTCGCCAATTCAAGCCTAATGCTACACCAGACATCACAAAAATATTCTGAACACACTCCTAAGTCCCAAATCACCTAACAAAGCTATCCGGACCATAAAATCTGCATTCCGAGGTCGTTTACCAATAAGTCAACTCTCAGTTGACTTTCTCAACTATTGGGCTACTTTAAGAGACTAAATGCCTCAATTCTCACCTTAACCACTCCGGACCCAAACCAACTGACCCAACACAACAAAATCAGGCTAGAAATGTATAACAAATGCAAAAAAGGGGGAAACGGGGCAAATCTCACGGAACGACCGGCCGGGTCGTTACAGGTAAGGTCTGCATACACACTACTCTCCCTATACCCCACAATGTGGGATAATACTGGGTATGTTGTGATTTATTTACTTAATTTTATCAAATAAATTTAAAGTGTGGATATAATCACATTATATCTATTCTCCTCTTTATACATTAATTTTTGTTCTATAATATTTTAACTTTTTTCATTTAGTGTTCATTTATAATACAAATAGTATTGTATTATTTTTCTAAATGTATGATGTTGAATTAATTCAAAGGTCAACATTTTCTGGAAACGACCCCAGATCGGTATTGTCACGACCCAAAACCCATTATATGCAGTGATGGCGCTCAATGTCGCCGTTAGGCAGCCAACGTTGAACCATCTAAGTAATTATTTATTTTATTTCTTTTGAATCACAACTTTTATTAAATAATGAATTTAATGCATTTGAAATCATGAATACACACAATATTAGTAAGATATAAAATAAAAGGGTGACAATACTAATGCAAAACCATTAACATCAACTAGAATATCAAAATTTCGGTGCCACAAGTGTATGAGCGTCTACTAAAGAGCATCATAATAATAATACAATATCTGTCTGGAATATAAAATTAGACAGGATAAAGTAAATAAATAAGATGGAGACTCTGTGGGATGCGACACGTAGCATGGAATGCCGCTCACCATAAAGTTCCCTCAACAGCTGCGCCTACGCACCAAGATGACCATCAAATGAACCGGTCAGATCCTCCACATTTAGTGTAGAAGTGTAGCATGAGTACGTAAATCAACTTGTACCCAGTAAGTATCTAGCCTAACCCCGGAGAAGTAGTAACGAGGGGTCGACATTGACACTTACTAGTGGTCTAATAAATAAAATTCAGGGATCCTAAATAGGCATGAAATACAACAGGATCAATAGAATAAGGAAAAGTAGATAATGAAATCCGTTAACAAAAATTATCAGTTAAAATGTCTTCCAAGGGCCACATGCTATCTCAACAAATAGGAGCCATTAATTAGATATCCGATCTCAGGTCATAAAAAAATATTACGTAATTCCCAAGTTTAATTAAGAGGGTAATCTCGTGGGTATTCAGACTCATAGAGATTTTATGCACGAATTATGTCGAGGTCGTTCATCCCGATCCATATAGTCGTGTACATACACGGTCATAAGACCCGATCCATGGATGCATCTCATATAGATACATATACTGTCGAGGCATTCGGTCCGATCCTCAGTAAAGGAAGATCCTTATTGAATCACGTGCAACAATACAAGTACAGAAGCATAAAGTAAACATGATTTTTACCGTTTATCAAATATCTCGCCAACAAATTCAAGGTGATGAAGCTCGGCCTAATATATTATCAAATCAATTTCAATTATAAATTCACTTAATTAATCTAGCAAGATAAGTTCAAATAATTCACATATTACAAGATAAAGTTCTAAGTCTACCCGGACATAAACATACTTTTAGCTACGTACGGATTCTCGTCGCCTCGTGTGTACGTAGCACCCACAACTAGTAGAACATAACAATCTTGTTACCTACGGGGTAGTTTCCCCCTCACAAAGTTAGACAGGAGACTTACTTCGCTCCAAAGTTTCAATAACCGGCTCAAATGCCTCTCTAACTCCTCAATTCAAAGTCAAACGATATGAAACTATCCAAACAACATGCACACAAATAAAAATATACTCCAACACTCATAATTAATTAATTTATAACAATTTCCAACTCCACTCAAAAAGTCAACAAAGTAAACCCTCGAGGCCACTTGCCCGTATTCTAAAAAATTTTCCAACACCACGAACTCAAATATATAATTTATTTCCAATTCCATGTCCAATTTCGTGGCCGAAATCCAAAAATACAATTTCTAGGTTTTCTTCAAAATCTTCACAATTTCTCCCAAATTTCATGTTTAAATCCATATATTATACGTGAATTTAACTCAAAATGTGTAGAAATAACTTACCTCAAGATTGATGATGAAAATGGCTCCTTCAAATCGCCCAAAAATCACCCAAGCAAGAGAGAGATGAGTGAAATGAGCAAAAATCCCGATTTTAAACAATTCTTCCTAGGCCCGACCTTCATCTCATTCACGTACCCCAGGTCGCATCGCAAAGTCCTAGCAGTACACAACATCACGTTTGTTTCCAATCCATTGCGTTCGCGATGACCAACTCGCCCCCAGCCTTGAACTCCTTCTATGCGTTCGCGGCTGTCTTCCTGCGTTCACGAAGGGAAAAGTTCAAGCCCAGTAACTCATCGCGTTCAGGAGTACCTTGTCGCTTTCGCATAGGGTAAAGGCCCCCTGACTCCTAGTCCTTCTTCGTGTTCGCGAATCACAAAATGGCAGCCACAAATTTCCTTCTTCGATTGCATATGTCGACACGCGATTGCGAAGCACGACACCAGCACCAGCAACCAGAAACATCAAAACACCTAAAATTTGTCTGAAACCACATCGAATCACACCCGAGGCCATGGGGACCCATCCAAACACGCCTACCAGTTCTAAAACATGACACGAACCTGCCCGAGGCCTCAAATCATATCAAACAACATCCAAACTACGACTCGAAGATCAAGATAATTCTTAAAACTTTCAAACCTTCAAACTTCGACGAACGCGTTCGAATCATATCTAAACATTCCGGAATGATGGTAAACTTTACGTACAAGTCACAAATCACGATACATACATATTCCAAGGCTCGGAGCCCCAAACAGATATTGATAACACCAAAGTCCACTTCAAACAAAACTTAGGAAATTCTAAAACCTTCAAAATTTCCAACTTTCCACAATAAGCAACAAAGTGCTCTTGGACAACGCGATACTCAACCCGAACATACACCCTAGTCTGAAATCATCATACAAACCTTTCGGAACCTTAAAATCCTGATTACGAGGCCCTTTACTCAAAAGTCAAACCTTGGTCAACTCTTCCAACTTAAAGCTCCCGGATTGAGAATTTTCTTTCTGAATCAACTCCGAACTTCAGAAATTCAATTCCGACCACACGTCCAATCATAAAATATAAAGTGAAGCTACTCAAGGCCTCAAACCCCTGTATGACACTCTAGTGCTCAAAACCGCCAGTTTGTCGTTACATGTATTTTGACGATCCCAGTGGATGCGTATCGTGATTTCAAACTTGGGCGTATGCTTGGAATTGAATTCGAAAAACCCTAACTTATTTTGGGTGATTTGTTGAAAACTAGTAATTTGAAGGTTTAAAGATTTATGTAGTTTGACCGTAGGTTGACTTTATGGCTACCAGGTTCAAATTTCGGTTCCGGAACTTGTTATAGATTTATTTTACTATTTAAGACTTATTCGCAAAATTTGGTGCAAAACGGAGTTGATTTTATTGGATTCAGACGCTCGGTTGCGAATTTGAAAGTTCTTGAATTTCTTAAAAATGTCATGCAATTTGATGTTCGATTCGTAGTTCTAGGTGTTATTTTGGTATTTTTATCATGTGAGCGAGTTCATATCATGTTATTACGGTTGTGTGCATGTTTGTTTTGGATCCTGAGGGGCTCAAATGAGTTTCAGATAGGGTACAAGTCCTTTTTGGACTTAGAGTGCAAGTTTGGGTTGTTCTACTTGTGTCTGGTGCAGTGTGATTTGCGATTGCAAAGCCTCTCTCACGATTAAGAAGGGGAATCTAGGCTGGGGAGGAATTCCTTCATTGCTAACGCGAAGTAGTAGGGGTATTACCGTTTGCAAACGCATAGGGTTATGAGGTCTAGGAGAGGATCTGCTTGGTGTTTTACGCGAATGCGAGCCTGAACTCATGAATCCAAAGGCCGGGGGGGGGGGGGGGGGGGGGGGACAGGCCATCGCGAACGTGTACAGCATCTTGCAAATCCGAAGGCCAATCAGGCTGCAATGCTTCGCGATCACGTCAAGTGTCTAGCGAACTCGTTGAACACCTGACACCAGTGATTTAAAATAGCCAAAATTGGGATTTATCCCATTTGTCAAGATTTTCAAGTTTAAGCTCGGCCTTGAGGCGATTTTGAAGAGGTTTTTCATCCCAACTTCATATGTTAGTAGAATTTAACTTGTTTTCTTACATTTTCATAAACACCCATTGATTTTAACCTTTAATATATATTTTTCATGGTAGAAATTAGGGATTTAGATAGAAAATGGGAATTTTGGTTAATTGACATTAAGACATCAAATTAAGGTCGGATTTTGAAATGAATCACATAACCGGGTTCGTGGGTGAATGGGTAATTGGGTTTTGGTCTAAATCTCGAGTTTTGACCAAGCGAGCCCAGGGTTGATTTCTAATGAATTTTTCCATAACATTAAATATGAATCTTTTTCACTCGTGGGTAGTTTCTACATCTTATTTTGAATTATTTAAACTACATTTGGTTAGATTTGATTGGTTTGGAGGCTAATTCTAAAGGAAATGCCGCAATTGAGCATTTATTTGGTTGCGGAATGAGGTAAGTGTCGTGGTTAACTTTGACTTGTAGGGTTAGGACTTGTTGGTCTATTTGCTACGTGTTTTATGTATGAGGTGACGAGTACCTATGTGTTGTCATTGGGTTAAAACATGTAGGTGGAAATTTTTTCTTTGTATTATATTATTTTGTTAATTATGCTATCCATGCTTAGGTTAGATTATTACTTTTTTAATTATTCGTTTCATGTTTATTGCTTATTTTAAAAGATGTTGAAATTTTGGAAGTTGAAGCTGATATCATGGCACCATATTTGAAGTTAAATTATTTCCGCATATTGTTTATTCTTTGGATTTATATTATTACACGGTGAGGATGAGACTAAAAGCACAAAGGGTGTCGTGCCATCTTCATTCATATTATTACATGGTGAGTATGAGAGTAAAAGCACGAAGCGTGATGTTGTGCCATTTAATTTATATTATTACACGGTGAGGACGAGAGTAAAAACACGAAGGGTAATGCCGTGACATTATATTCATATAATTGCATGGTGAATACGAGAGTAAAAGCACGGAGGGTGATGCTGTGCAACTTTCATATCAATGATTAGATTGATTTACGATTTTGGTGATTTACTTGGTTATTTCATGTCTTAATACTTGACAAAGTTATTATATCTTCCCCTTTTAGCATGCCACTCCCAGTTAGTATTTCATTATGCATTATTATTGCATCTTTATATACATATGTACAAGTTTATTTATGTAGGTTTCTTTTCATAGGCTCGTCACTACCTCATCGAAGTTAGGATCGATACTTACGGAGTACATTGGGTTGGACGTACTCATACTACACTTCTGCACTTCTTGTGCAGATACTGGTATTGGTCCCAGTGGTGCTTGAGGTGCGTCGGCTTAGATAATTTCATATGGAGACTCGAAGTAGATCTGCTGGCATCCGCAGACCTTGGAGTCCCTTTCCATTTCCCACTTTTACTATTTATCTCTTTCGAACAGTTGTATTTATTTCAGACTTTGTTTGTAGACTACTAGTTGCTCGTGCACTCGTGACTCCAGATTTTTGGGAGTAGATATTATCACCTGGTTTATATTAGCACTGTGTTAGACTTTGCATTTATTTCTTTTATGTACCATTACTTTTGTTCTAAACTGTTAAATTTGGTTAATTGTTTATTTCACGTCGGCTTGCCTAGAGAGTGGATGTTAGGCGCCATCATGACCTCGAGGTTGGGATTCCGGGTCGTGACAAGCTGGTATTAGAGTACTAGGTTTCTTAGGGATCACGAGTCATGAGCAAGCTTAGTAGAGTCTGGAGGATCAGTACGGAGACGTCTGTACTTATCTCCTATAGGCTATGGAGTTTTAGAAAAAATTCACTTCTTTCTTTCCATATCGTGCAATTTTATTCTATCATTGATGTTTGAATCAATACATTCTTGCTCTCTCGTAGATGGTGAGAACATGTACAATGTCTACAGCCAGACAGGAGCCTGAGCCCCCTATTGTAGCCTCTACCAGGGGTAGAGGCCAAAGCTGAGGTCGAGCCAGAGGCCGAGCTCAACTTAGATCTCGAGAAGCAGCATACACAATGGAGGAGGAGATCCAATCTCAGACCGCACCAGTCGGACCCGCTCAGGTCTCGAAGGTATTTATAGCCACTCTCGTGCTTCAGGATGCTCTAGTCTGTTTAGTGAGCCTTATGGAAAGTGTGGCCTAGACTGGTGCATTTCCGGTGGCACATGCTGTCTCTCATGCTAGAAGGAGCACAAATTCCCACTACTCACACTCTGGAGCAGACGACTCCCATATATCAGACTCCAGCAATCCAACCAGTTGAGGTAGTTCAGTAGATTCTTGCCGCACAGACCGGGAGGAGGCTTGCGTTATCTACTGAGGGATTGATGAGATTTCACAAATTCATAAAGCTCTTCTATGTTCAATTTAGTGGTGCAACTTCAAAGCATCCACGTGATTACTTGGACCGTCGCCATGAGGTGTTGCGAAACACGGGTATTGCTGATACCAATGGGGTCGACTTTGTAGTGTTCTAGATGACCGATTCTGCCAAGAGATGGTGGCTAGATTATGTGCTGACCAGAGAAACTGGTTCACCTTCACTTACCTGGGATCAGTCTTCGCAGCTATTTCTGGAGAAGTTTATTCCTTTCACTCTAATAAAGGATTACATCAGGTAGTTTGAGTGCCTACAGCAGGGTAGCATAACTGTTGCCTAGTATGCGACCCGATTTATGGACCTAGCTTGTCATGCACTAAGAGGGAGAGAGTGAGGAGATTCATTGATGGACTTACTTTCAATATTAGTCTACAGATGGCCAAGGAGACCGAAGATGATATTTCTTTATAGAGGGACGTAGAGATTGCTAGATAAATTGATATGGTTCGTGGTCAGGAGACGGGGCGGTATCTGATAAGAGGCCTCATCATTTAGGAGGTTTAAGTGGTGCCTTATATACAGGCAGCGATACTTTTGGTAAAGGCCATGCTTCCAGGCCATTTCAGTCAGCGCATCAGGCATCCTACGCTGCTTCGGGTAGTCGTGGTCCTTATGTGCCTCATCTTGAGCATATAACCTACAATGCACCATCATATCCTATTAGTGCACCTCCGATCTAGAGTTATTAGGGTGGTTATCTAGGTCGACAAGGCCAGTTCCAGGGTCAGCAGTCACAACAGCTGAGGGCTTGTCCGAGGAACCTTTCTTGATTTTGCCTCAGGTCATAGGGCGGCATGCTTAAATAGAGTTATCGTGCCATGGTTCTGGCACTGGTTTCTTCACCGCTAGCTTAGCCAGCTAGAGGCAGGGGTTAGGATGCCAGAGGTGGAGGTCATGCCATTAGAGGCAGAGGCCAGCCAACTAGAGGGCGTCCAAGAGGCGGAGGTCAGAGTGGTGGGGCCCAACCCTGTTTTAATGCATTCCCAGCTAGGCCTGAGGCCGAGTTAAATAACGCCGTTATCACAGGTACTGTTCCAATTTTCCATAGAGATGCTTCAGTTTTGTTTGATCCAGGCTCTACTTATTCCTACATGTCATCCTATTTTGCTTTATATCTGGTTGTGCCCCATGATTCTTTGATTGCTTCTGTATATGTGTCCACACCTGTGAGAGATTCTATTATTGTAGATTGTGTTTATCGCTTGTGTGTGATTTCTATTGGGAGCCTTGAGACTAGTGTCTCTCTTTTACTTCTTGATATATTGAGTCATGGATTGGTTGTCACCTTATCACACTATATATGGATTGTCACACCAAGACGGTGACCTTAGCCGTGCTGGAGTTGACTCGATTAGAGTGGAGACGAACTCCTGGCCATTCTAGCAGCAGAGGTATTTCTTATGTGAATGCTCGGTGTATGGTCGAGAAGAGATGTCTCGAATATTTGGCCTATATTCGTGATTCTAGTGCGGAGGTTCCTTCCATGGATTTAGTACTAGTTGTGCATTAGTTTCCAGAGGTGTATCCTGTCGATCTGCCGGGGATGCCATCGAACAGAGATATCAACTTCTGTATTAACTTGACCCCATGAACTTAGCCTATTTCTATCCCACCATACCGTATGGCCCTTCCCGAGTTGAAAGAACTAAAGGAGTAGTTTCAAGATTTGCTTGATAAGGGATTCATTAGACCTAGTATATCGCCCTGGGGTGCACCAGTGTTGTTCGTGAAGAAGAAGGATGGTTCGATAAGGATGTGTATAGATTATCGGTAGTTGAACAAGGTCACTATCAAGAACAAGTATCAGTTGCCAAATATTGATGACTTATTTGATCAGCTTCAGGGTGCCAAAGTATTTTCGAAGACTAATTTGAGATATGGCTACCATCAGTTGAAGATTAGTGCATCGAATGTCCCTAGGACAGCTTTTCGGACTCGGTATGGGAATTATGAGTTCCTACTGATGTCATGTTGTTTGACAAATTCCTCGGCAACATTTATAGATTTAATGAATCGATTATTTAAGCCCTATTTGGATTATTTATTGAATTAATGATATTTTGATCTACTCCCACAGTTAATAGGAGCGTGAACAACATCTTCGGTTTGTACTTCTGACTCTGAGAGATAATCAGTTATATATTAAGTTTTTAAAGTGTGAGTTTTTGTTGGACTCAGTTGCCTTTTGGGCCATATTGTATATGCCAAGGGCATTAAAGTAGATCCTAAGAAGATTGAGGCAGTTCAGAACTAGCCTAGACCTACTTCAGCTATAGAGATTCGGAGCTTCCTGGGTTTGGCAGGTTATTATCGCCGGTTCATGGAGGGATTTTTATCCATTGCAGCCCCATTGACTAGATTGACCAGAAGGGTTCCCCATTCAGGTGGTCAGATGAATGTGAGTTGAGCTTTCAAAAGCTCAAGACTACTTTGACTACAACCCCAGTGTTAGTGTTGCCCACAGGTTCAGGATCCTACGTTGTGTATTGTGATGCATCACGTATTGGGCTAGGTGCAGTATTGATGCAGGATGGCAGGGTGATTGCATACTTGTCTTGACAGTGGAAGGTTCATGAGAAGAATTACCTTGTTCGTGACATAGAGCTGGATGCCATTGTTCATGCATTGAAGATTTGGATGCATTACCTCTATGGTGTCGTGCGAGGTATTCACAGATCATCGAAGTTTATAGTACTTGTTTAACCAAAAGGATCTCAACTTGAGGCAGTAGAGGTGGTTAGAGATGTTGAAAGACAATGATATTGCCATTTTTTTATCATCGCAAAAAGGCCAATGTGGTGGTCGATGCCTTGAGTAGAAAGGCTTTGAGTATGGGTAGCCTTGCATATATTCTAGTTGGTGAGAGACCGCTAGCATCAGGTGTTCAGGCATGGCCAATCAGTTTGTGAGGTTAGGTGTTTCGGAGGCTAGTTGGGTCTTCCTTGCACGGTCTCTATGTCTTCCTTGAATGAGCGCATCAGAGTGTATCAATATGACGACCCCTAATTTCTTGTCCTTAAGGACATGGTGTAGCACGATGATGCCAAGCAGGTTACTATTGGGGATGGTGGGGGTGTTGCGGATGCATGGTCGGATTTGTGTGCCCAATATGGAATATGGAAGGGCTTCGTGAGCTGATTCTTGAGGAGACCCACAATTTTCGGTATTCCATTCATCCGAGTGCCGCCAAGATGTATTAGGATTTAAGACTGCATTATTGGTGGAGAAGAATGAAGAAAGACATAGTTGCATATGTGGCTCGGTGTTTGAATTGCTAGCAGGTAAAGTATGAACATCAGAGACATGACGATTTGCTTCAGAGACACGAGATTCCATAGTGGAAGTGGGAGCGTATTATCATGGATTTCACGTGCCAATAGAACCAGACGAGTGTGTGTATCAATACTCAACAATATCAAGATCCATCCTCTTAACCGATAAGACTAATTAATTACGTGTATGCTTGTGCAAGTGTTCGAACATTGTTCATGCCAGCTGATAAGTATAGAAAAAGAAATGTACAACACATAGAATGTTTTCCCACAATTTTTCCACAAGATAAAACTCACACAGGTAAGTGCGCTCTCACACAAATATCAACAACAAGAATAGACCCAGGCCATCACAAGTCATCACAAATCAATCCCTGACAGCCCACCTTGTCTCGCCACGTGCGCAATAATAAAGTAAATGCCCGCCTTGTCTCGCCACGCATGCATAATAATGTTCGCACCTTGACTCACGACATGTGCAACCCACATATATATAGCCCCCTTGTCACGCTGCATGTGCAATATCAATAATAACAATAGCACGACAAAAACCTCGTGCAACCCAATAACACCCGCACGACAGAAACCTCGTGCATCACAATAACAATTGCATGTCAGAAACCACGTGCATCATAATAATAATCGCACGACAGAAACCTTGTGCATCACAACAACAAGTACAATAACAACAATGACAATAATACAGGAGTACGACAAATATATCAACTCAGAAATTCTAGAACACAAATAAACGGAAGAACTAATTCATAAGAATAGACACAATAGAGAATACAACAACAACAACCTAGTAAAATCCCACCAGTGGGGTCTGGGGAGGATAGAGTGTACGCAGACCTTACCCCTACCCCAGAGGGGGTAGAGAGACTGTTTCTGGGAGACCCTCAGCTCAGAGACAATAGATCTGCGACAACAAAATCCAAAAAATAATATCAGCAACGTGAGAGACAACAAATAAATGGAAAAGCAGTAACACATATATTATGCAAAAGTGTGAAACACAACATAAATCGCTAGCAGTGCTAGACAAAACACTATCATACTCGTCGGTACAAAGAGGCAAATCTGGAAAAAGAGGAAAATCGCTCGACTATCCTTTAACCTACAACCCTAATGCTTGACCTCCACACCTTCCTATCAAGAGCCATGTCCTCGGAAATCTGGAGTCGCGCCATGTCTTGTCTGATCACCTCACCCCAATACTTCTTAGGCCCGCCCTCTACCTCTTCTCGTACCCACAATAGATAATGCTAGTAATAATAAGAACATCTCAACAAGGGAGAAAATAATATGTAATAACGGTCCCACAAAGTACAGTTCAACGACCAAAGGAGATATCACGAGTCAATAATTCCAATAAGGATAAGTCAACTAAGATGTAGGATACCTAAACTTCTTTTAAGGATGAGCAATTATGAAAGGAATACTACAAATTCAATTAAGGATAGGCAGCGAGAAGATAATCATAACCCCAATTAAGGATGAACAATTACAGAAGTGATAATTATACTATCAATTAAGGAGTATCTTCGGTTAGGGGGAAATAGCATGGCTATAGAAGAGGTAACAATTTCAGTTAAGGCACACAAGAATCAAATAAGCAATAAGAGTGGAACATGAAGAAATTAATTCCAAATAAAGCAAGTAGTGGTGAAACTAGTAATTAGGAACTTAATCATCACAAAAACGACTTCATACGCAGTGAATACAAGGACCTAAGAACCCTAAAAGGCTAACTTTCCCCAAATAAGCCCGAGCACGTACTCGTCACCTTGCGTACACAGACTACAATTAGAATAGAAGGCTCAAATCCTAAGGGGTAGTGCCCCCACACGAAGTTAGGCAAGATACTTACCTCAAAGCAGACATACTGATACTCTAAAATGAACTTCTCGGATGAAATGACCTCTGAACGGCTCAAATATAGCCAAAATAATTTCAAAGCATAAATAAAACTCATAAGAAACTATTCCGGATCATAAAGTCTCAGTCTATATCAAAATCCAAGAATCAACCCAAAAGTACACCCTCAGGCCTGCACCTCGGAACTCGACAAATTTCACAAAAAATCGAACACCCATTCCGATAGGAGTTCAACCATACTAAAATTATCAGATTGTGATACCAATTCTCCCCTCAAATCATCATTATTCATTCTAAAAGGTTTCTTCAAAAATTCCTGTTTTCCTCACTCAAAAACACTAATTAAATGATAAAAACAAAGATAAAATCATGGAATATAATAAATTCTAGGTGAAGAACATTTACCCAATCGATTTGCTTGAAAACCCCACAAAGAATCGCTCAAAATCGAGCTCTAGAACTCCAAAAAGGGTGAAAATGTAATCCTCGGAATAAAGGACTTTATATTCTGCCCATGCGTCAAAGCATCGCAATCGCGGAACATCAATCGCGATCGCGAAGAAGAAAAAGAGTGCTGCCAATTTGTACTACGAGAACGCAACAACAAGCTCGCGAACGCGGAGAGGAAAAATTTGATGGCCCACAACTAACCTATGTGAACGCGTGAAATAGTACGCGAATGCGAAGAATGGAATGGCATACCTTCACGAATGTGAGCAGATGAATGCGAATGCAAAGAAGGGAAAGGCAGGCTTCTGCGATCGTAGAAGGAATTATGCGAACGCGAAGAGCAAATAATTCATCCTCTAAAATTACACTACGCGAACGCGGAGGAATTGACGCGAACACGATGAAGGAAACCAGATGACAGAATCAACAATTCTAAAAATTGAAGAAACGGCGCGGATGGATTGACGCGAACACGATGAAGGAAACCATATGATAGAATCAACAGTTTTAAAACTTGAAGAAATGGCTTGTAGCCCATCCGAAACACACCTGAGGCTCCCGGGACCCCGTCTAAACATACCAACATGTTCCATAACCTAACACGGACTCGCTCGAGGTCTCAAATCACATCAAACAACGCCGAAACTAAGATTTTCACCATGAATCAAACTTATGAACTTTCAAATCTTCGAACTTCTAAAACTCGTACTGAAACCTATCAAATCAACCCGGAATGACGTCAACTTTTGCAAGCAAGACACAAATGACACAACAGAGCTGTTCCAACTCTCTGAATTGCATTCCGACCCCGATATCACCAAACTCAACTCTTTGTCAAACCTCTCAACCTTCCAAACTTCAACTTTTCCAACTTTTACCAAAATTCTTCAAATTACCCTACCGTCTTCCTAATCCAAAACAGACGCAAGCCTAAGTCCAAAATCACCATACAAAACTATTGAAGTCTTCCTAAACCCATTTCGGAGTCGTTTACACAAAAGTCAAACTCTTGTCAACTCTTACCGCTTAAGATTCCAAAACTAGAATCCTCCTTCCGATTTGACTCTGAATCATCCAGTAGCTGAACTCGACCACGCACGCAAGTCAATACACATAATATGAAGTTGATCACGACCTTATGCCGCCGGACGAGACTTAAATTCTCAAAATAACCGGTCGATTCATTACAGATAGGGTTAGCATGGGGTGAAATAATACAAGCCATTTTGGAAAAGACTTTTCAAGTTAGCTCGTTCACTCTCTCGTGTGCAAGCAAGAGTGAACGAGAGAAGTAATTCTCTTTTCCTTTGTCACCCAAATCTCTTGTGCACTTCCTTGCCTTTTTAGCTTAGTTCACTATTTTTTCTCAAGCTTTTCCTCAGCTAGCTCGTTCAGTCTCTCGTGTGCATGCGAGAATGAACGAGCAAAGTTCTTCTTTTGTCGTTTGGTTCCGAATGAACTTCTTTTTCACACTTCTTTCCATCGAACTTGCACCTACGCATAAGAATGAACGTAATGAGCATAATTCACTAAAAAAAACTCATGTAACCTACCATAACCACACAAGTTATGAGATGAAAGTACACCGAAAATATGTATTTTTAGTCGTTTATCACACCCAATGAACCTGATGAGTTATCTGAGCGGGCCAATAAGTGCAACCCTTACTTTGGTAGGACTTCCCCCAAAAGAAACACCATTAAAACCGCCCGAACCACGAGGCCTCTTGCTCTCCCTCTCCTCACGCTCCTGACTACAGACCAACTCTAGCTACCGAGCAATATCGACCACCTCGTTGGACCTAGCACATGAGGCAGACTCTCGAGTCATAACAAAACGCAACAGATAGCTGAGGTCATCAATGAACCTCCTAATCCTCTTTCTCTCTGTGGGTACCAACCAGATCGTGTGGCGGGCCAAATCTTAGAATTTTATCTCGTGCTGGGTCATAGACATGCCTTCCTGGAGTAACTGCTCAAACTGCCTACACAACTCCTCCCTACAGGTCGGTGGAAAGAACTTCTCCAAGAAGATAATGGAGAACTCGTGCCATGAAAGTGGTGCAGCATCAGCTAGCATGATCCTTTCATAGGCATACCACTATCTAAAGGCTGCCTCCGTCAGCTGAAAAGTAGTAAATGAGACTCCACTAGTCTCCAGAATACCCGCCGTGAGCACCTATCCAAGAAGTCCCGATCATCCTCATACTTAGCCCCACTGAATGTTGGAGGCTTGAGCCTCCCAAACCTCTCTAGTCTCTTCTGCTCCTCATCAGTCAAAATAGGACCCACCTTGGCTTGAGCAACTGCAACTGGTTGGGCTGGTAGTACTCCTGGTGTTTGAAGTCCCTGCATCACCTGCTTTAGAGTACTGGCGGCGGGAGTCTGAGCACCTCCCCCGACCTGAGAAGTGGTTGCTGCGACCGAAATCAAAACCTCCTGAGTAAGGCTAGTGCAAACAACCAATATCTAGGCCAAAGCCTCCTGAAGGCCTGGAATCACGATGGGCACATCTCGTGCCTGAGCAGGTCCCACCGGCTCATCCATATCTGGAATCTGCTCCTGATCTAGAGCAATTGGTGGATCTGCAGGAATTGTTCTAGCTGTTGTACTAGTTGTGGCCTCTCATGGCCCTAGCTGGTGGAACTAGTGGTCGTCTGCCCAGTACAATAGCACGTGTCCTCACCATCTGTGAGAGAATTTAATAACAGAAGCTTAGTTTCCAGAATCAACAAATCCGCAGGACAAGAACACAAGAAAGTGAAGTTTTCCTAATGGTTCGACAACCTCTCGAAGATAAGTACAGACGTCTCCGTACTGATCCGCAAGACTCTACTAAACCTGCTCATGACTCGTGAGACCTATATAACCTAGGCTCTGATACCAACTTATCACGACTCAAATATCACATGTAGTGATGACGCCTATCGCAATACTAGACAAGCCGACAACCACGATAAACCACACATTCTTTAATTTTGAAAACATAATCAAATACGTTTAAGAGTTAAATCTCATAAATAAAAATATGAAAATAATGCGACTCAATAAAATATTCTCCCAAATTTTGGATGTCACTAAGTATATGAGCATCTAAATAACAACATAGTCTAACTGCTAAATACACTATCTAGGAAGGTAGAACAGTATAAAAAAAACTAAAAGATAAAGGAGAAGGGACAAGGTATGCGGTCGCCAAAGCAGCTACCTCAAGTATCTACGAACTAATAAAGCTACAAAATCAACAACCACTATACCCGGAAGTACCAGACCTAAAAGAGGCAACACTCTATACTGTGACTTTTGCAAAATGAAAGGGCACACTGGAGAAAACTGCTACAAAATTGATGGTTATCCAATAGCCTTCAAGCCTAAGAAGAAAGGGGGATTCAACTCTACTAACTCTGCATCAGTTGAAAATGCTCAACCACATCACCAGAGAAACAGGAATGGAGCTCAATTCAATGATAGGGCCACCGCATCATCAGACTTAGGTATAGCACCAGTGTTTACTCAGGAAGAATTCAACAAGATATTGAAGATGCTGAATAAAGAAAGAGTGCCGGACACCTCCGCTAACATGGCAGGTATGTCCTGTTGCAGTACTTGCTTGGTAAGTGATACAGCTAAGTCTCATTATTGGATTATAGACATTGGATCAACAAATCATATGACCTCCATTTATAGCCTGTTATCAGATACAAAAGAAGTGATGAAAAATAATAGCAAAATAGTAAACTTGCCTAATGGAACCAAGGTAGCAATATCACACATTAGAAGCTGCAGAATAGGAGATAATCAGGAAATTAAATATGTGTTGTATATTCTTGACTTCAAGTACAACCTGTTGTCAGTATCTAAATTGACAAGGGAACTTAAATGTGTGGTTACCTTTGGCTTTTGTGTGTTCCAGGACCTCTACACTGGGAAAGTGAAGGGGATTGGTAGAGAAGTTGATGGACTCTACCTGCTAAGTGCTGCAGATCCTAATAAAAGACAAGAAAACAAATCCACACACTCACTGATTACTAGATTGGACCAGAACACATTGCAGCTTTGGCATTGATGGGACATCCCTCTGCAAGGGTCATGAGACAACTACTACACATTAGTGAAGAAGAATGTATAAATGTAGGAAATAACTATGATGTATTTCCTTTGGAAAAACAAGCTAAGTTGCCATTTCCTACTAGTAAACACTAGAGCAGAAAGTGTGTTTGAATTTCTACATATGGATGTTTTGGGACCATTTCGAGTACCTACCGATGATGGTAATAAATATTTCTTAACAATAGTTTATGATCACTTAAGAGTGACATGGATTTACTTGTTGAAACTAAAATCAGATGTAATTAGTAATCTTGGGATCATATATCAAATATTATGTCCATATACACCACATCAAAATTTGATATTAGAAAAGAATCACATGCATATACTAGATGTGGCTAGAGCAGTAAGGTTTCAGGGACATATCCCTCTTAAATTGGGGTAGGTGTGTATTGATGACATCCTACTTAATTAATAGGATGCCAACCCCAGTGCTCTCGGGAAAATCACCTTTTTAGGTGTTTCACAAAAGAAGCCCCTCGATGGATCACGTAAGAGTTCTAAGATGTCTATGTTATGCTGTTCCATCAGTTGTAGGAGACAAATTTCAATCTAGAGCACTGGTATGTGCCATGATGGGGCACTCAAAAATTCAAAAGGGATACTTGTTATTGATTTGACTAACAAAACGTTCTTTGTTAGCTGGAATGTCACCTTTCGAGAAAACGTTTTTCCCTTTAAGTCTACAGGTGTTTCCAGAAATCCCTTGTTTGTTCCTAGTCAATGGCCAAATGATGAAGATGTCCAAATGCCAATTGCTTCTCCGAATGGTGCATCAGCTGTTGAAGGGAATGCCATTATTGAACCAACTGCTGTTGAAGAATCAACACCTCTCTACTAGGAAGATGACATGGATGACATGCCATATGTAGAACCTACTACTGGAGAAGCAGCTGAACATGTTGAGTCTGTAGCGGAGATTGTATATGGAGACATAAATCATGAAGTTTGAGTTGAAGTTGCACAACCTGCCCAACTCACAATGCCTATAATTCAGATTCTTCTCTGAGAAGATCTTCTAGGGACAAGGCTCCCCCACTTTGGCTAAAGGACTATGAAGCTACACAAACTTCTAGTTCATGTGTTTACTCACTAGAAAACTACCTAGGATATGAATGTCTAACACTCAAATACCAAGCACACATAACAACCTACTCAACAAGTGTTGAACCTACTTCTTTCCATGAGGCATCACAAGATCCCAAGTGGATTGATGCTATGAAAGCGGAGCTGTCTGCTCTTGAGGAGAACAAGAATTGGGTTATTATGCCTCTACCAACAGACAAGAAGGAAATAGGATGTAAGTGGGTTTACAAATAAAATACAAAGCAGATGGAATAATAGAAAGGTACAAAGCAAGGCTGGTAGCTAAAGGGTATAACCAGAAGGAAGGTCTTGACTATCAGGAGACTTTTTCTCCTGTTATCAAGATTGTCACAGTGAGAGTGTTCTCTCTATTACAACGGTTCAAGTCTAGCACATTCACTAGATGGATGTGCACAATGTATTCCTACATGGAGACCTTTGTGATGAAGTGTATATGCAGATTCCTCAAGGTTTTGCCAGCAAGGGGGAGTTAGGCATGGTATGCAAGCTTATTAAGTCTCTTTATGGGCTAAAACAAGCATCAAGGCAGTGGAATGTGAAGCTTGTGGAGGCATTAGTACATTCAGGTTTTGTACAAAGTAAACTAGATCATTATCTGCTGAGAAGGAAGATTGGACATAAGGTAGAAGTGATACTTGTCTATGTTGATGATCTACTAATCACAGGCATTAACAAAGGCTTGATCTTGGAGACAAGGAATTCTGCAGCAAACATTCAAGATAAAAGATCTAGGAGAATTGAAGTTTTTCCTAGAAATAGAGTTTGCAAGATCCAACAAGGGAATTCTTATGAATCAAAGAAAGTATGCTTTGTAGCTTATATCAAAATCAGGTTTAAGGGGAGCTAAACCAGCATGGAATCCTCTAGAATGCAATCTGAAGCTAACTAGCACGTAGTATGACGATCATGTGGAATAAGGGGGAGATGAACTCTTAGAAGATGTCTCATATTAGAGATAGATAGGCAAGCTACTATACCTCATCATGACAAGGCCAGACATAAGCTTTGCTGAACAAACTTTGAGTCAGTTCCTACAACAACCCAAGAGATCTCAAATGGAGGCAAGATTGAGAATAGTGAGGTACATGGAGGCAGGATTAGAGGTTGTTTGGCTAATCAGATTGTACTCAGAACTTGGTGTCCGGTTGAATTTGCCTGTGACACTGCTATGTGATAGCAAGGCAGCAATTCGGATTGCTGAGAATCCAGTTTTACCACGAGAGAATAAAGCATATAAAAATCAACTGTCACTTCATAAGGTAGAAGGTTCAGAATGGGAGTGTAGCACCAAGACATGTGCAATCAAAAGAGCAACAAGCCGATATTCTAACAAAAGGACTTGGCAAGCCACAACATGAATACTTGGTTTCTAAGCTGAGCTGCTCAACATCTTTGTACCCTCTAGCTTGAGGGGAGTAATGAGACTAGTGGTATGAGTACAGGGTAGTTAATGTAATTTACTTAATTTAGTGGGTGTATCGGTAAGTATTAGAAGTTAGTAACTACCTACACGTGGGTTAGCTGTCAGATATTGGTTAGATAGTTAGTCCTTAGATATGTGTACATATCTAGTGTAGTGTATAGAACAGAGGTGCAATTCAATCTTCTCTTCACTGAATGAATTGTGAGCTCAATTTCGTCTTCCTAATTCATCTGTGTGCGTGTATGAGTTTCATCAGATTCCTTTAATCTTGAATGGGATATACATAAATTACATTCTTTGCACATGGAAGATTTTACTAACGCCGGTTTAGTTGGGGGTGCAGTCCTTAACTGGAAGAATTATGTAATTGAAGCTTTTCGATTCTCTTTAACACCTTTAAATTGAAGTCTATTCAAAAGAATCTTAGGACTCCACCAAGTAACATCAATTGTTTAAAATGGCTTTGAAAATTGATAGTAATTACTTTTCTTGAACTATTGAAGGAGCAGGGAACGATACTATAAGGAGCGCACCCGATTGAAGATGAACAATATGTGGAGAACCTGTTACCATCTTTTGCATTGTTTTCCGGGGAAAATGATGTATACTTTACTTTATCTTCCCTCTTCACTTTGTTAACTACGCAATTATAAGACTATTTGTGCATATGTATGCAAGATGCATTAAGGATGCTCTATCTATTTTTAAAAATATGTCGCTAACCTCTCTGTGATCTTAGGCGAGACCATGCATCCTTTCATAGAAAGGGGACACGTAATTTCAATCAAATTCATGTACATGTATGGAAAAATTGGAGAAGAAAAGATGAGAAAAAGTATTTAGAGACTTCTTGAGAGTAAAATATCACGTTAAATTCTCTTGTATTTCATTACGTCTATATATTATTTATACTATTAATTTTTTGTTTTGACTCTTACATTTTAATGAGAATAAAAAATTTGCATCACTTGTTGGACCTGCAATAAAAATCTCAGTTTCACCACAAGTTGAGGTTAAATATATCAAAATTTTAGATGAATCACGATCAGAAAATTAATTTGGGTAATAGACATATATAGAAAACGAAATAAAGATAATAAAGTTTTTCCCTGAAATAGAGTACTCTAAAATTTAAGTGTAAGAAAATATAAATCGACAACAATTTTCTTAGAATATATCCACTGCTGCCACGATAGCTACATCAACATGTTCTTCAAATTGAAAAATACGTTCTCACGATTCCGTAGACAAAACTTATATTACCACTTACAGTGGTATTGCAGAATTAGAAAAAACAAGAAGAAGAAGATTAATTAATTATAAAGAAAGTATTAATTCAATGTATAAGCACTAACTTGACGCAATCTTTATATCTCTGAATCGTCACAACTTATCTCTTCATTCCGCGGCTGCTCATAATAATAACTATATATTCAAAAGAACCCAAATATATTGTACAACTTTTACTTTATTCGAAAGCACCAAAAACATAAGTGTTTGCTATGCTAATTTCCATTCCTAAAATTGGTTTCGTTGACGGTAATGGTGCCTTAATATATAAACCACCACAAAACATCAGATGTTAATATATGAATTAATAGGCAATTATAAGGGAAGAAGAGAGGCTTGAAACGGTAGAATAATAAGATTTAAGAAGTTGACTTTTGGAGTTTTTAAACGGAATGATTTAAAGAATACAATAAAAGTGGGCAATCAAAGTGACTCAATTTATTATTTAGCTAATTCACTTAAATAAAGAAAAGAAAAAAGACAAACTAATTGTAGAGAAGTTGGATGAAAGAAAAAAAAACAGACTAAGTGGAAGAGGAAAAGAAAGTAGACATAGTGCCAGAAAAGAATATACTAGCTCATTTAGTATGACGTTTCTTAATTGAATGTTCTAATCTAATTTTTCTCATGAGGCTATACAATACAAGATGTTTTTTTACATTTTAGATTGAAAAGGAACTACTGAATTTGGTTAGTGCATGCATTGGGTATAATCAATTGCTCAACAAGTATCAATTTATTTTTCAGTTCTATCCGTTATTTTTGCATGGTCTGGATATGGACGAAGTCATTGGTCGAGTGACTATTAAAGATAAATGTTCAACTCATACCTAATCGGCATAGTTATGAAGTAGCTTATATACAGTTATATCTCTTTGAATTTCCAAGATTCTGGCCTAAAAATTTACTAAGGACTCTATTGCTTTTGGGAATTTGGTGACTTTATTTATACAGTTATATCGCTATTTGCTAGAAGAGCAGTAGACAGTGCTCCACTTATTAATGCTGGAGATTGTCCTGGACAATCAAGCTTAATTAGTTTTGAATCTATTTAAAATAATTTTATTTTTGAGACTTGAGACTGAATAAGTTTACTTGCATTCTTTATCCTAGCATAATTTTTGTACTTTAATCTGGTGGTTATACAATACTGAAAGTTTATCAATATGTCAATATTTGATATGACAGTTAAAGACTAATATAAAAACCAATTTTTGGCTGTGGAACTTTTCATTGTTCATACGTAAAAAATTTCTTATCATCATTTTCTTTTCCCTTTTCCTATTTCAATTCTTACTCTTCATCATGGTTCTCTCTTTCTTCTCTCTGTGCATCTTTAAGTTTGTGCATAAATTCTCAAACCGTTATTTCCTTTTGATTCCTTAGAGCTTTTTCATCAATATAGTACTTTTTAAAAATCCACTTCTAAAAAATTGTATTTCAGTTTATTTGTTTCTTAACTCGTATAATAATATGGAGGTTTATTTAGATGATAATAGAGGAATTTTTGCTTTCACTTTCCAGTTAGTAAAAAAACTTAATACATAAAAACTTTAAACTTCTTTACTTCACCCGTTGTTACCGTTGTAATAGTTTATGGTAAAAACATGAAAAAAATGTTTGATTAGTAGAGATTGATCGAGTTCTTTAGTGTCCTTAATTATTTAATCATTTTTCTGTTTTACTTTACGATCGCGCGAAGCGCGTGCAAATTAACTAGTTTACTGTTGGCTCAAGTGAAGGATAGTTTTGAAGATTGACAAAGGAACTCAGCATGAACCAGGTCCATCCACGGTGTACATAAATACAGGCAGATTCAAGTACGTGGGATGCACGTGGAGGAGATAAACTTAACTTGGCATAATTAATATCTCCTGATCGAAAATATTGCATAATTGATAAGGAGAAGGATTCCTTACTCAAAGAGAACATTATCTAAGATAAGGAAGGAGTTAGGAGTTGAGATTAACTAGAACTCTTCCACAAAGGAAGAGTAGCATTAAAACTCTAGTTATTTCATCATCTACTAACTCTATATATTGCAGGATGTTCTCTTTTTACAGGAAGCACAAACACAAAAGTTAAACAGGAATTGAGAGCAAAATAGCAAGGCATTTTGCAAGCAATTCATATGAGATTCAAGTGTGCAAACCTGAAGCTATTTGAACCATATAGACGAACCAGTTCCAAGTATATGTCTTTTATTCTAGTTCAATTGTAGTAGGCGTTTTGATATTGTACTTTTCAGCTTTATCTAGAGGTAAATGTAATAGGTACTCAGTGTATTCAAGTTAGAGTTAACTTGGAGTTGTCGCAACAGTTAGAGACTGTTCGCTACAAGGGATTAGAGTTAGTCCTAGGTTTACAAAAGTTTTTTATAAATGCAGTTTTTCGCTCGGTGATTTAGTGAAGAGTTAGGAAAAATCCTACTGGGAAGTATGTTCTGATTTTTTCACCTTTTGATCCAGGTGTTTTCCACGTAGAATACTTGTGTTCTTTAATTTCCGCATTTACTATTTCAGCAATAGTAGGTTAAGGAACATTTAGAAGAACCAGGTCCTTCTATAATTAGTATAAGTGAAAAATTGGTCACCACACAAATCACCCCCCCCCCTCTCGTGTGGTATTGAAGTATAAAATATCAATTGATATCAGAACAGGTTATCCTTGAAGAGGCTAACACCTTAGGAGAAGATCAAGATGAGTGCATCACCTGAAAATTGGGAAGGGCAATCAACTGCTAGGCCACCACTCTCTATGTACAGTACTACTACTAGTGAAACAACAGAATGAGAGACCACATCATAGGAGAGGACTATGAGCTATGGGACATTGTCACTGATGGTCCCTTAGCTACCATGAAGAAGAATGCTGAATTAGTAGATGTGCCAAAAACAAGAGCTGGCTGCTGATCACGCTCAACTATGTCTTATAGAAAGACTAAACGGGCGCTGCAAATATAATCTGGGGTATTACACCCAAAGTCGATCCCACAGAGAATTGTACGTATCAATTGAGTCTATAAAATACTAAACTGTTACTTAATTACTTTTCTCAAGACTTTTGAATATCAATTGGTGATGTTTACTAAATCTAATAACAAAATAATAAATTAACAATTAACTAACAATATAGTTTAAACAAGGATAATAAGGGTCTAAGATTATGGTTTCCCCCGTTGGTGAATTCTTTCTCGGATACTTCTTATAACTTGATT
>MDKJ01029251.1:0-44607 GCA_005239525.1 Nicotiana knightiana | reverse complement strand
AAAGGAATATTTCTACTAAAATAGTATAATATTTGAGTGTGGTCAAAAATTAGTTGTTCACACGTATGGTATGTGATGACGTCCAAATCCACTATTCAAAAGTAAATGGACACAGTCGCATGCAATATAATTTACCCAACTATGAGTCGGAGTCGAATCCCACAGAGAATAATATATAGGCGATTAGGCGTGTAAGAGAACTATCACTTATTATGCTACGCCAAACACTTAGAATGCTTTTGAGAAAATATTTATAACTAATTGAGAAAATGTAAACTAACCTAGAAAGCAAATAAAATGATCAATGACAACAAGTATGGATGCACGGGGAATTATACTCAAGTAACAATCCAATGTATTTCACGATTTTACAAATATTACCGAGTTTATGTTAATTAGATTCGGGTAATAATGCTATATTAGCTTCTTTCAAAGACTAACAAGACTTCCTAACAGAATTATCCCTAAAACAATTAAGAGATTAAGCACACCCGAATATGGTTACAAGTAGTTCAATCTTATCCCTAGGTAGAATCTATAAAGTGAGGGTTAAAGCCTCAAGGCCTTGTTAATTAATCTTTTCCAACCCCAAATTATCTTTCCCAAAATTAATTTGAAGTAAATGGGAGAGTCATAGGGTTAGTTAATCCCTTTGGAACATTAAAGAACAAGAATAATTAAAGAAATAATAACTCACTTCATAATAAAAAAAAATCTTTTAATACATAAGCACAAAAAGATATTTAATCCACACTTTATATATAAATATTCCCATAAACAAGATTCAAGTGTTGAGAAAAATACTATCCACTTAGATATACAATATAAAGCAAGAAAAATGAAGGAATGAACATAAATAAAGAAATTCTCAACCAAAGTTTCAAATCTTCAAGATCCAAGTGTGTTTGTAAGAACCCTAGCTCCAAAATTGTGTTCTCCCTCAAGATATGTTCAAAGCTGCCAAAGATGTCCAAAGATATGCCCTTACAAATGAGCTAGGTCGTGTATTAAATAGTTTTGGGGCCAAAAATTGTGAAATTATAGAAATACCCAGAACTAAAGCGTGATCTTCGCATTTGCGAAGCTATGTTCGTATTTACGAACTATGACTTTACTGTTGACTATGGAGTTGCGATAAAGACTTCGCATTTGCGAAGGTTGACTGTCTGGTTTGGCTTTGCATTTGCGATCCTTTTTTCGCATTTGCGAACACTGCTTAACTGGGTTGACTTCGCATTTGCGATTTGTTAATCCCGATTGCGATTGCTGCTTTCTTCGCATTTCCCACATTTATGTCGCAATTGCGACATCTGACGCCATTTTCCAGATTTTCATTTTTTTCAACTCCTTTTTGACTCGTTTTTACTTGATTTCTTCATGATCACTTCTAAATCATATAGAACCTATAAAATAAAAGTAAATGTCATTAAACACATGATTTTATCACTCAAACACAGCAAAAATCTAAGCTTAAAGACAAGATAAGTTGGTAAAATACCAACTTATCAATATTCCGCAAACAAACATTGTTTCGGCTATTTTGGTTGAA
Organism: Nicotiana knightiana; assembly: GCA_005239525.1. Taxonomy (NCBI): domain Eukaryota; kingdom Viridiplantae; phylum Streptophyta; class Magnoliopsida; order Solanales; family Solanaceae; genus Nicotiana; species Nicotiana knightiana. The sequence goes on along the minus strand of MDKJ01029251.1, from coordinate 43,058 downwards.
AATTTATTATGTACAGATTCTTATTAATTACACTAGGGGTTGACTTTGATTTTTATTTGCCCTAATATTATGGGAATCCTACACCTAGACTAATTAGGACGTGTTATTCAATATTTTGGGTAGATTGAGGTCATTGGAGGCCCTTTGGTTGGTGTTCTAGACGTTGCAAGGTCGAGGAACTTCCTATTAGCGATGTAAGTGAGACTTTAAGCTTTGATGCTTGCTTTTCTAAAACTAGTTTTAAAAATGTGTTTTCTCTGTCTGGTCCATGTGTTGGGACAAGCGTGCGCTTGGTAGAATCGGTGGTCTTAGACTAGCCGCAAATATATTATTTTATAAAACAATATAAAATATTTATTTTATAAGTTTTTTGATGGTGTGATACGGCTGTGAGCCATGGTGTTGAGTCTGATACTTTGATATGGTTGTGAGCTATGATGTTGAGTCTGATACTTTGATACGGTTGTGAGCCATGATGTTGAGTTTGATACTTTGATACGGATGTGAGCCATAGTGTTGAGGTTGATACTTTGATACGGCTGTGAGCCATGATGTTGAGTTTGATACTTTTATACGGCTGTGAGTCATGGTGTTAAGTTTGGTACGGCTGTGAGCCATGATATTGGGGCATTGTGTATGCCTCTGTACATCATCCGAGCATTGTGTATGCTTCTTGATATATTTGAGGCATTGTATATGCTTCAATGAGCATTGTGTATGCTCCGTTACATATTTGAGGCATTGTGGTGCCGTTGTGGTCTTATAGAGATGTTGGTTAATTACTTTCACTCTAATTATGACAAGTCCTTAGTGTGTACCCTTGTTGGTTAATTCTTGTTAACTCTGTTGATATTAATATACTGAGTTATTGTCTAGTTATCATATTTACTATATCATTCTTGTTGTCGTGTGTTTGCATTTTCTAACACTTGTTCTAGAGGTATTCAAAGTGCCGGGTAGAGGATCTTATTGGGTTATATTTACGTATAACTCACTCCTTACTTGCATCTCTATGCAGATACCGTTGTAGGAGATAGAGCTAGTGGCTGACGAGTTTGTTCGAGTGGATCCTATTGCTAAGGTGAGCCACCACATTGTTCGTGAAGGCTTTCGTTTCAGACTTATCTAGTTCGTGTTAGTTATTTCCTTTATTCTTTGGGGTTGCATACCCGTCAATAAAACTCATATTACTTTGTTAGATGCTCCATGGTTTTTGTGTGGGATTTGGGATAGAGTTTTATTATTTGAGTGATTGTTGGTTTTTCTATCAATTGACTAAGGTATTGAGCAATAATCATTTCCTCTTTAATTATTAATAATACTTTTAGGCCTGCACTTTTTCTCTTAGTGTTTGTGTAAATGGTTAAACATTAGAGAAAGGGATTTGCCTGGCAGGTTTGTGTTAGCTGGGTGCCAGTCACGTCTAGGGGTGGTTTGGGACGTGACAAAGTTGATATCAGAGCCCAGGCTTTATGTCCCGAGTCATGGAGCAGTGTTTAGTAGAGTCTTATTCATGGGTATGTAGGCTCCCATACATATGATCTTGAGGCTAATAAGCATTTAGGATGTTTTCCCTTCTTTTATTCCTTGATCGTGTGTTGAGATAACTTGAGTTTGGCTTTGGATTGTTTCTTCCATATATGGCTAGGACAGGCACAGCCTTATCTGCTAGACGTGGTGCTGGAGGGGGTACTACCTAAGGTGTTGGTCAAGTTGGGGCTCGTCAGACTAGTAGACAGGCTGCTCCTCAGCCTGAAGTTGTGAACACAGGTCAACCCCAAGCTACTATGCCAGATCGAGTGCAAAAATAGGTGGTTCATGATGCTCCACCACCAGTGCTAGCTGTTGTGCCTAATGTTACCCTACCTGCAGATGCAATGGTGAGGTTATTGAATATATTTGAGGCGTTAGTGCCTACTCAAGGTGGAATTCCAGCTCCCCAGACTACTTCGCAGGCGCAAGCACAGGTTCAGATGAATGTTGCAGCTCCTCAGATGGCCCATCAGTAGATTATTCAACCCGTTGCAAATACAGGGCAATCTAAGGATCTTAAGAATTTCATCGATCTTAAGCCACCAGTGTTTGATGCTACACTGGCTTCTATTGAGCCCCAAAAGTTCATTCAGCGTTGTGAAAAGATACTATCTACTTTGGGGCTGAAGGAGACTCGAGGGGTGGAATTTGCCACTTTTTTTATTTTCAGGATTTGCAGAGTCATGGTTGAATTCAGTTCGGTGAGGTAGAGGAGCAGGGTTGCCACCTATTACTTGGTCAGAGTTTTCAGATATGTTTATAGATAAGTTTGTCCCGCTGAGCAACCGAGACTACATGAGACGTCAGTTCGATCAACTGCAACAGGGCAGTATGACGGTTATGGAGTATGAGGCCAACTTCACTGACTTAGCCGGTTATGCCCCTTTTCGAGCTGCAGATGATCATGAGAAAGTGAGAAGGTTCATGGATGGGCTTGAGCATCATTATCGGGGTCCTGTGGTTAGGGATGTTCGAGGTGGTTTGTACGAAGAGGTAGTTGCTACTGCTCTCCGTTATGACTCTTATCAAGAGAGGGACATGAGTGAGAGAGAAAGCAAAAGGGCTTGTAGCGCCGGCGGGTTTAGTGGAGCTCCATCTGGGGGCAAGAGTGGTTTTAATCATGGGCATTTCAGACCTACTCAGTCAGAGTCAGTGGTGCAGTATTCTAGGAGTGCTTATCCAGCTAGACAAGGACAATAGCATATACATAACGAGGGTAATAGCTCATATAAATCAGGTCAACATCCGAGGTGTTTGAATTGTGGTAGAAATCACAGTGGTCGTTGTTTTGGAACAGATGGGGCTTGTTATACTTGTGGTCAGAAAGGGCATATTGCTAAGTATTGTCCTAGAGGAAATTCTTCTACTAACCATGCTACTCCACATCCGCAGAGAACTGTTACAAGTACATAGGCTCAGACTGTCACGACCCAAATCCTAACACAGGTCGCGATGGTGCCCAACACCGCAGTCAGGCAAGCCAACCTCAATCTACTAGTGAGTTTCATGTAGTTTACCAAAACCATTTTCAACACTTGCTTAACTTAGTTTTGAGAAATTAAGTAGAAACGGATAACTTAGGCAACTTTATGCAAAATAAATAATCATGAAATCATAATTAACGATTACATCCCCAAAAGTAGTGTCTACTAGTGTGTGTGACATGAACTAGTGTCACAAGTCTACAGGCATCTAGTATAATAATATCAAAAGAATAAAAGTATGTCCTACTGTCTGAGTAAGTATAGACAGAAATGGCAAAAGAATAGCTCCAAATTGCTGCTGGGAGTCGCTAAGAGAAGCAGCTCACGGTGAAGCTTCGACCAGGTATAAATTAGAGACGAGCTCTAGACTGGTACCCAGATGCACCTGCCTCAAAACCTTTACAATTAAGTACAGAGCATAGCATGAGTACATAATATGTACCCGGTAAGTATCCTGCTTAACCTCGAAGAAGTAGTGACGAGAGGTCGACTTGACACTTACTAGGGTCCAAACAGTACATTTAGGTGATGTTTTAAAATAGGACAACAGGTAAGCATGGATAGTAAAGAAATAAATATCGAATCATAATAAAAAAAACAAATACGTGGTGAAGCACCAATATACCAGTTTTCAGTTCGTTCTTCCAGGATATTTCACAGCTCAACAGTCATAAAAACATCAAGAAAATATCATGCGCATAGTGGAATAAGGACATCCGGCCTGGGACAACATAATAATAATAATTGTGCACTGACGAAGGGTCGAACGACGCGAACCATAGATGCATATATTAACTTGTCGTGGCATACGGCCCGCTCCCATGAGAGTAGGGGAAAGAATTACTCTGCTCGCGGGATATAAATTGCGAAGCGGTCACATGCAAACACAACATCTTTCTTTAAATCCTTTCCAAATAACAATTCCTTTAAAAAACCAAATTCTCGGTTTTCTTGAAACAAAGTTGCATACAATGAAGTTACAAAGCATATAGCTCAAGTTAATGAAATTCACATGGCATGGTGTGGGCCTAACTATCCGGACATAACAATAATAGTCAATACGCACGGGCTCTCGTCACCTCGCACGTACGTAGTCCCCCACAAACAATAACACATAATCATTTATTCCACCTATGGGGAAAATTCCTTCTTACAAGGTTAGAAAGGAGACTTACCTCGCGTCAAGTCTACTTCCCGGGTCAAGAATGCACCCGAAACTCCAAATTCGTTGCTCAAGGACTCGAAACTAGTCAAATATTGCATAAACAAATCAGTCTATACTCCAAAGTCCTTAATTCTCCTACATAAATGATTATTTCAACCTAAGTTGGGAAAATCCTAAAATATACCTTCGGGCCCACATGCTCGGATTCCGGAAATTTTTGAAGGAAACTATCACCCATGGCATAAGGATCAATATTATATAGTTTTTGTATGATTTTTTAACAAATTTCTTGGAAATTTCCCATTTTTGTCAAGAACCTAGGTTTTACTCTAAACCCATGATTTCCACTAATTTGATGGGTTAATCTACCTAAGAATTCAAGTATTAGGCTAAATTTATAGTAGGAATTACTTACCTTATAGTAGCTAGGTCAAATACCTTCTTTGCATGCTCTCAGAATCGCCCAAAGATGAAGAATAGTGTTCAAAGTTGGCTTAGTCCCATATTTAAAACGAAGCTCACTCCCTATAGGATTTTCATACCTACGGCTCTAGGACCGCATCTGCGAGAAAAATCTTGCATCCGTGGAGAAGGGGAAGGGGGCCTGGCTTTGCACCTGTGGAGCGTAGTCCGCACCTGCGGCTCCACTTCTGTGAAAAGGAGTCCGCATCTACGGAAATGGGCAGCTCCCTCAGGAGTCGCACCTGCGAGGCTGGGACCACAGAAGCGGTCTCGCACCTGCGACTTGCCCTCCGCAGGTGCAGTCGCACCAGATCTAGTGCACCAGCAGTCATTGAAGGCTGGTTTTTGCCTCGCTCGATGCCCGAATGGCATCTGGGCCCACCCGAGACCCCGTCCAAATATACCAACAAGTCCTAAATCATATACGGACTCGCTCGAGCCTTCGGAACGTCCTAAAAATGCTAAATCTAAAAATCATACCCCAAAACCTATTGGATCAAACTTAAGAACTTTAAATTCTTGAAATCGCTTTCAATACGCCGAACCTACCTATACTACTCGGAATGACACAAAATTTTGCAAGCAAGTCATAAATGACACAACGGGACTATTCCCGGTCTCAGAATTCCATTTGGATCTTGATAACACAAAAACACGTTCCAAACCTCAAGTTTGAACTTAAGGAAACCTTAATTCACTATTAGGCGTTGAAACGCCCCCGAGTCATCCAAAACCCGTTCCGGACACACGCCCAAGTCCGAAATAATCATGCAAACCTAGCGGAACCTTCGAATCTCGATTCCGAGGTCGTTTACTAAAAATATTGACCGAAGTCAAACTTGGCCTTAAAGGCCAACCTTAAGGAACGAAGCGTTCCTATACTACTCCAAACTCCTCAAAACCTCGAACCACACATCCCTGCAAGTCATAAATCAGTAAAAGCAACTACGGGCGGTCTCGTTTAGGGGCACGGGGTTCTAGAACGCAAAATGACCAGTCGGGTCGTTAAATTCTCCACCTCTTAAACAAACGTTTGTCCTCAAACGGGTTTAGAATCATGCCTAGAGTGCTAAATAAGTGTGGATATCTGCTCCGCATGTCCTCCTCGGACTCCCAAGTCGCCTCCTCGACTGGTTCGCCCCTCCATTGGACCTTTACGGCGAAAACCATCTTGGACCTCAACTAACGACCCTGCCTGTCAATAATAGAAATTGGCTCCTCCTCATAGCCCAACCTCTCATCCAACTGAATGGTGCTGAAATCTATCACGTGAGAGAAGTCGGCGTGGTATCTCCGGAGCCTGGACACATGAAAGACCGGATGAACCCCTGATAAACTGGGAGGTAAAGCAAGCTCATAAGCAACCTCCCCACTCGTCTCAAAAACTCAAATGGACCTATAAACCTCAGGCTCAGCTTGCCCTTCTTCCCAAACCTCATAATACACTTCATTGGCGAGACCTTCAACAGGACCTTCTCGCCCTCCATAAATGATACATCACGCGTCTTCTGATCCGCGTAACTCTTCTATCTGGACTGTGATGTACGAAGTCTCTCCTGAATCAACTTCACCTTCTCCAAAGCATCCTTCACTAGATCGGTGCCATATAGCTTAGCCTCGCCAGGCTCAAACCACCCGCTGGGAGAACGACATCGCCGACCATACAAGGCCTCAAATGGAGTCATCTCAATGCTGCATTGATAACTATTATTATAAGCAAACTCAGACAAAGGCAAGAACTGGTCCCACTGCCCTCCAAAGTCTATCACACATGCCCTGAGCATGTCCTCCAATATCTGAATTGTTCGCTCTGACTGCCCGTCGGTCTGAGGGTGAAATGTTGTGCTGAGCTCTACTCGAGTGCCTAACTCACTCTGTACTGCTCTCCAGAAGTGCGAGGTGAACTTAGAACCTCGATCTGATATAATGGACACAGGCACACCGTGCAATCGGACTATCTCCAGAATGTAGATTTGGGCCAACCTCTCAGAAGTGTAAGTAGTAGCTACTGGAATGAAATGTGCCGACTTTGTCAACCTGTCCACAATGACCCAAACCGCATAAACTTTCCACAAAGTCCGAGGCAATCCAACTACGAAATCCATAGTGATGCGCTCCCATTTCCACTCAGGTATGGGCATCTGCTGAAGTAGGCCTCTGGTGCTCATACTTAACCTGCTGGCAATTTAAAAACCTAGCCACATACTCCACTATGTATTTATTCATTCGCCTCCACCAGAAATGTTACCTCAAATCATGATACATCTTCGTAGCACCAGGATGAATAGAATACCACGAACTATGAGCCTCCTCTAGAATCCTCTCCCTCAGGCCATCAACATTGGGGACACATAGGCGACCCTGAAGTCTCAGAACACCATCCTCGCCAATAGAAACCTCCTTGGCACCACCATGTACCACTGTCTCCCAGAGATCCACCAGTGCGGATCATCATACTGCCGAGTCTTGATCTCCCCCAATAGTGAAGACTGAGCAACCACACGTGCAAGAACTCGGCAGGGCTCTGAAAGATCCAACCTCACAAGGCGATTAGCCAAGGACTGAATGTCCAAAGCTAGAGGTCTCTCCTCCGCCGAAATATAAGCCAAGCTACCCATACTCTCCACCTTCCTGCTTAAGGCATCTGCTACCACATTTGCCTTGCCCAGATGATAAAGAATGGTGATGTCATAATCCTTCAGCAACTCAAGCCACCTACGTTGCCTCAAATTAAGATCTCTTTGCTTGAACAAGTACTGCAAGCTGCGGTGATCTGTATAAACCTCACAAGGCACCCCATACAAGTAGTGCCTCCAAATCTTAAGAGCATGAACAATCGCCGCCAACTCCAGATCGTGCACAGGGTAATTCTTCTCATGAACCTTCAGCTGTTGTAAAGCATATGCAATAACTCTCCCCTCCTGCATCAACACACAACCCAAACCAACGCGTGAAGCGTCGCAATAAACTCTATACATCCCAGAACTAGAAGGCAACACTAGAACTGGTGTTGAGGTCAATGTTGTCTTGAGCTGCTGAAAACTCGCCTCACACTGGTCAGATCATCGGAATATGGCATTCTTCTGATTCAATCTAGTCAGAGGAGCTGCAATGAATGAAAAACCCTCAACAAATCAGCGATAATAACCTGCTAGACCCAAGAAGCTCCTGATCTCTGTAGCTGAAGTAGGGTGTGGCCAACTCTGAACTGCCTCAATCTTCTTAGGATCAACCTTGATACCCACTCCGGATACCACATGCCCCAAGAATACCACAGAATCCAACCAAAACTCACACTTGGAGATCTTAGCATACAGCTTCTGTTCTCGCAAAGTCTGGAGCACAACTCTCAAATGCTGCTCGTGCTCCCCCAGGCTTTGTGAGTAAATCATAATGTCATCAATGAAGACGATGACAAAAGAATCAATATTAGGCCTGAACACCCTGTTCATCAAATCCATAAATGTTGCTGGGGCATTAGTCAAGCCAAAGGACATCACCAGGAACTCATAATGACCATATCTCATACGAAAGGCCATCTTCGGAACATCCGAGTCCGGAATCTTCAGCTGATGGTACCCCGATCTCAAGTCAATCTTAGAAAACACCCGAGCACCCTGCAACTGGTCAAACAAATCATCAATACGCGGCAACGGGTACTTTTTCTTGATAGTGAACTTGTTCAACTGGCGGTAGTCAATACACATTTGCATAGTCCCATCCTTCTTTTTCACAAATAACACTGGAGCACCCCAAGGCAATACACTCAGTCTGATAAAACCCTTAGTCAACAACTCCTCAATTTGTTAATTCAGTTCCCTCAATTCTTTCGGAGCTATATGGTACGGGGGAATAGATATAAGCTGGGTGCCTGGAGCTAAGTCAATGCAGAAATCAATGTCACGATCCGGTGGCATGCCTAGAAGGTCTGAAGGCAATACATCATCAAACTCTCGAACTACTGGCACTAAATCAATCATCGGAGACTCGACGGTGGTGTCCCGCACATACGTAAGATAATCCAAACAACCCTTCTCGATCATATGTCGAGCCTTTAGGAAAGAAATAACCTGACTAGCAGCACTAACTCAGGAACCTCTCTACTCCAATCTCGGCAACTCGGGCATGGCTAAAGTAACAATCTTGGCATGGCAATCTAGAATGGCATGATAGGGAGACAGCCAATCCATGCCCAAGATGACCTCAAAATCAACCATACCAAGCAACAGGAGGTCCGTGTTGGTCTCGAACCCACAGAATATAACCACACAGGACCGATAAATCCGGTCCACCACCACAGAATTGCCCACGGGAATGGACACATAAACAGGAGTACCCAAGGACTCACAAGTAATATCCAGGGAATGAGCAAATAAGGCTGATATATATGAATAAGTGGACCCTGGATCGAATAATACCGATGCATCTCTACCGCATGCTATAATAATACATGTGAGTACGGCATCTGAGGCCACTGCATCTGATTTGGCGGGAATAGCATAGAATCTGGCTGGAGCGCTGGATGACTGACCTCCACCGGAATAAATAGGAGCTGACTGGGCTCCCCCTGCCTAACCTCCACCTCTGGGACGACCCCTACCAGCCTATCCTCCACCTCTGGGTGGCCGAACCGCTGATGGTGATCTCATAGGCTGGTGATCCTGCTGCACTGCCTTGCCCCGAAGCCTGGGACAATGCCTCTTCATGTGACCTGGATCCCCACACTCATAACAACCTCCCGGCACCATGGCCTGCTTCCCTGAAGAAGAACCCTGAATAGTTAGAGGGTGATGTGAACTCTCGGGCATAGAACCGAAGTAAGGGATGGAAGACCCCTGATGACCAGAATACCCAGCGAAGGAACCCTGAATAGCTGGCGGGCGGTAAGAACTCTCCAGCATGGCGCTGAAATAAGGCCTCGCTGGAACACCTCGTGGAGGTGGTGGGGTGCTGAATATGGGGGCCTACTGGGCTGGCCCCTACCAAACTGACCTCTGCCCCTAGCTGGAGCAACTCTGAAATCCCTAGAAAATCTAGCTCTTATCCTATTGCCCCTACTCTCTGCTCCTCCACCTCTCGGACCATGTTGGCCCAAACACCTAGATGCAACCCAGCTACAAATATCCGCACTCTCTCTGCGTCAGTAGAAAGTGTCATGAGTGCATGACGAGACAACTCAGAAAACCTAGCCTCGTAGTCGGTCACTGACATCTGACCCTTCTCCATCTGCTCAAACTGATACCGCAGCTCTTCCCTCTTAGAGGGTGGAATATACCCGTCCAGGAATAGCCGAGTGAACTGCTCCCAAGTGATGGAAGGAGAATCTGCCGGTCTGCCAAGAATGTAGGACTGCCACCATCTGCGGGCCCTACCCTCTAGCTGAAAAGTAGTGAATTCAACTCCATGAGACTCCAGTATCCTCATGTTGTGCAATTTATCCTTGCACCTATCAATAAATTCTTGTGTGTCCTCATGACGCTTGCCTCCATAGATAGGAGGATGCAGTTTGGTCCACCTATCTAATAACTTCTACGGATCACCGTCCGTAGCTGGTCTGACCTCAGGTGTTGCTACTGCTGGCTGGACTCTGCCCACGAGCAGTGTACTCGGGGTCTGATATACTGCTGCTGCATGTCCGGCGGCCTGTGCAGTAGGGGTCTGTGCTCCCCCTCCCACCTGAGATGTGGCCGGATTTGCTGGAAATAAACCAGCCTGAGTCATGGCATCCATGAACCGCATCATACGACCCATGAGCTACTGAAATCCTGGCACTATCATAAAGCCCAAAGGGACAGGATCTTCCGCGGGCACCTCGCCCTGCTCCTCGGTGATGGGATCCTCTACTGGATCCACTGGGGGTGTAACTGGTACAGCTCTGGGAAGCCCTCGTCCCCTACCTCGGGCCGGTGCCCTCCCCCGGCCTCTGCCAGAGCCTCGAATGACAGGGGTAGCAGCCCCTCCCAGGTCCGGAACGTCGGTTGCGCGCGTCCTCACCATCTGTGAGAGAATAGAAGAGTGATATTTAGTATACCATCAACTGCAAAAATAGAAGATGAATAAAGAGAGATTCCCTAACACCCTATAGCCTCCCGAAGATAAATACAGACGTCTACTTACCGATCCAAAAGACTCAATTGGGTTTGCCCGTAACTTGTGAGACCTATGTGAACCTAGAGCTCTAGTACCATGTTGTCACGACCCAAATCCTAACACAGGTCGCGATGGCGCCCAACACCGCAGTCAGGCAAGCAACCTCAATCTACTAGTGAGTTTCATGTAGTTTACCAAAAACATTTTCAACACTTCTTAACTTAGTTTTGAGACATTAAGTAGAAACGGATAACATATGCAACTTTATGCAAAATAAATAATCATGAAATCATAATTAACGATTACATCCCCAAAAATAATGTCTACTAGTGTGTGTGCCAGGAACTAGTGTCACAAGTCTACAGGCATCTAGTAGAATAATATCAAAAGAATAAAAGTTTGTCCTACTGTCTGAGTAAGTATAGACAGAAATGGCAAAATAATAATTCCAAAGTGCTGCTGGGAGTCACCAAGAGAAGCAGCTCACGGTGAAGCTTCGACCAGGTATAAATCAGGGACGAGCTCCGTACTGGTACCCAGATGCACCTGCCTCAGAACCTGTACAATTAAGTACAGAGCGTAGCATGAGTACATAAACAATATGTACCCAGTAAGTATCCTGCCTAACCTTGAAGAACTAGTGACGAGAGGTCGACTTGACACTTACTAGGGTCCAAACAGTACATTTAGGTGATGTTTTAAAAAAGGACAACATGTAAGCATGGATAGTAAAGAAATAAATATCGAATCATAATCAAAATCCAAATACGTGGTGAAGCACCAATATACAAGTTTTCAGCTCGTTCTTCCAGGATATTTCACAGCTCAACATTCATAAAAACATCAGGCAAATAGCATGCGGATAGTGGAATAAGGACATTCGGCCTAGGCCAACATAATAATAATAAATGTGCACTGCCAAAGGGTCGAACAGCGCGAACCATAGATGCATCTATTAATCTGACGTGGCGTACGGACCGCTCCCATAAGAGTAGGGGGAAAGAATCACTCTGCTCGCGGGATATATATTACGAAGCGGTCGCATGCAAACCCAACATCTTTCTTTAAATCCTTTCCAAATAACAATTCTTTTAAAATACCAAATTCTCGGTTTTCTTTAAACAAAGTTGCATACAATGAAGTTCCAAAGCCTATAACACAAGTTAATGAAATTCACATGGCATGGTGTGGGCCTAAATACCCGGACATAAAAATAATAGTCACTACGCACGGGCTCTCGTCACCTCGCACGTACGTAGTCCCCCACAAAAAATGTTACACAATCATTTATTTTACCTATGGGGAAAATTTCCTCTTACAAGGTTAGAAAGGAGACTTACCTCGCGTCAAGTCTACTTCCCGGGTCAAGAATGCGCCCGAAACTCCAAATTCGTCGCCCAAGGACTGAAAACTAGTCAAGTATTTAATAAACAAATCAGTCTATACTCCAAAGTTCTTAATTCTCCTACTTAAATGATTATTTCAACCTAAATTGGGAAAATCCTAAAATACACCTCCGGGCCTACATGCTCGGATTCCGAAAATGTTTGAAGGAAATTATCACCCATGGCCTAAGGATGAATATTATATAGTTTTTGTATGATTTCTTAACAAATTCCTCGGAAATTTCCCATTTTGTCAAGAACCTAGGTTTTACTCTAAACCCATGATTTCCATTAATTTGATGTGTTAATCTACCGAAAAATTCAAGTATTAGGCTAAAATTTATAGTAGGAATTGCTTACCTTACAGTAGCTAGGTCGAATACCTTCCTTGCTTGCTCTCAAAATCGTCCAAAAATGAAGAATAGTGTTAAAAAATGGCTAAGTCCCGTATTTAAAACGAAGCTCACAACCTACAGGCTTTTCGCACATGCGACTCTAGGACCGCATCTATGGAGAAGTGGAAGGGGCCTGGCTTCTCACCTGCGGAGCGGAGTCCGCACCTGCGGCTCCACTTCTGCGAAAAGTAGTCCACATCTGCGAAAATGGGCAGCTCCCTCAGGAGTCGCACCTGTGAGGCTGGGATCGCAGAAGCGGTCTCGTACCTACGACTTGCCCTCCACAGGTGCGGTCGCACCAGATCTGGTGCACCAGCAGTCATTTAAGGCTGCTTTTGCCTCGCTCGATGCCCGAATGGCATCTGGGCCCACCCGAGACCCCGTCCAAATATATCAACAAGTCCTAAATCATAATACAGACTCGCTCGAGTCTTCGGAACGTCCGAAACAACGCTAAATCTAAAAATCATATCCCAAAACCTATTGGATCAAACTTAAGAACTTTAAGTTCTTGAATTCGCTTTCAATACGCCGTACCTACCTATACTACTCGGAATGACACCAAATTTTGCAAGCAAGTCATAAGAGATAGAACGAAACTATTCCTGATCTCAAAATTCCGTTTGAATCTCGATAACGCAAAAACACGTTCCAAACCTCAAGTTTGAACTTAAGAAAACCTTAATTCGCTATTAGGCGCCGAAATGCCCCCGGGTCATCCAAAACCCATTCCGAACACACGCCCAAGTCTAAAATCATCATGCAAACCTACCGGAACCTTCGAATCTCGATTCCAAGGTCGTTTTTAAAAATATTGACTAAAGTCAAACTTGGCCTTAAAGACCAACCTTAAGGAACGAAGCGTTCCTATACCACTCCAAACTCCTCAAAACCTCGAACTCCTGCCCCCGCAAGTCATAAATTAGTAAAAGCAACTATGGGAGGTCTCATTTAGGGGCACGGGGTTCTAGAATGCAAAACGACCGGTCGGATCGTTACACAGACGCAGCCAGCTAGAGTCGCTCCGCAGGGTGCTCGTAGACAGGGTTGACAGGGTGCACAGACTGTTCAGGTAGCGGGTGGACCACCGAGATTCTTTTCTATGGCCAGACAGAATGCCGAGGCATCAAATACAGTAGTCATAGGTATTATCACTATCGATTCTTATAGGGCTTACTCTCTTATTGATCCTGGTTCTATGTGATGACCCAAAAAGCCATCCCGTATATTTCTAGCTAATTCTATGTTCCCTCACCTTGATTTGCATTCTCATCCCGGGCGTGTAGCCGGGAAGCCTTTATATGAAAAACTGATAAAAATGATAATTTTGTATTAGAAATTTGAATAAAGTCGACTTCGGTAAATGTTTTTGGTAAACGGACCCGGACCCGTCATTTGACGGTCCCGGAGGGTCCGTAGGAAAATATGGGACTTGGGCGTATGCCCGGAATCAAATTCCGAGGTACCAAGTCCGAGAAATGAATTTTTGAAGAAAATTGTTTTCCGGAAAAAAATATAAAGGTTTTTGAAAATGAGATTTGATGTGAAACCTGTGATACCAGGCCTGTATTATGGTTCCGGATCCCAGAACAGGTTCACTATGTCTATTATATGTTATCTGTGAAATTTGGTAAGAAACGGACTTAGTTTGATGTGATTCGGTTCATAAATGAAAATTTTAGAAGTTTTGGAAGTTTAAAGGAATTCCATTGATTTTGAGGTTTAATTCGATGGTTATGAGGTTATTTTGGTGTTTTTATTACTTGAATAGTCCGTAAGATGTTTTTGAGGTTGTGTGTATATTTGGTTTTGAGCCCCGAGGGCTCGGCTGAGTTTCGGGTAGGTGTCGAGGTGCAAACTTGGTGAAAAATCTGGTGTAGGTTCATTTTTCTGGTGTCAAGTGTTTTGGTGAGAATGAGAGTAAAGCACGAAGAGTGATGTCGTGCACTTGTTTTTGTGAGGATGAGAGTAAAAGCGCGAAGGATGATGCCGTGCACTTGTCTTTGCATTTTATTTTGTTGTTCTAAATTTGGATATTCCTACTAATCTCTTACTGCATTTATTGGCAAGATTTGATATTCCTCCTGTACGACATGGTAATTTCTGAGTTACGAACTGAGTTCCGGTGGATAAATCTTGAGGAGATTTTGATCAAGGGATTTTATTGAAAAGTATCATTGAAAAAGCAATGGTTTTAAATGATTATATTTGAATGACTTATACATTGAAGGTATATTCGAAAAGCACTAGTATTGCCTAAAATGATATTTGGAAGTCATTTATTGGGAAAGCATCTTTGAGAAGTTTCGTATTTTGAAAGAAACTATGTTTTACGTAATTCTCTCTATTAAATATACTTATATCTACTTTTGGAGAAAATATGTTTTCAAAGGAAACTCTTCCATACTAAAATGATTTTTATTTGCAAAAGTTTTTCATATGAACTGTTGCTTAAAGATTTCCACCAATTTATGGATTTTTCGTGGCTAAGGCCCGATGTGAACAAATCGATGTAGAGTTGAGTTATTGGTGTTCTCTATTGTATTGTGTTTCCTTTCGGTTTGGCTTGTTTTGTTGTCCATCTTTCTGGGTATTTTTTGTGTTGTTTCGTGATTGATTTCTGTAATTGCCTTCCATTTTATATTGTCATTGTTGTAAATTATTCCGTGAAGTCTTAGATAGATGTAACATTCGGTCATTTCTACATTCATGTTATTTATCTTTTAGGCCAGTGGAGTCTTGACTAGTCCTCGTCACTACTCCACCGAGGTTAGTCTTGATACTTACTGGGCACCGCTGTGTTGTGCTCATACTACACTTCTGCACATTTTTGTGTGCTTATCCAGGTTTATATTGTAGTATTTGTGTGGATGATTGCCGAGGAGACTCAAGGTAACCTTCTACTGCGTTTGCAGGCGTCAGAGTCACCTTCTTTGTATTTATTATTCATACACTGTTGTATCTATTTCCAAACAGTTATACTTAGAAGTTGTAGAAGATTCGTAGAGCTTATGACTTGTACTACCGGTTTTGGGAAAGTTTGTACATTTTGTTGAGATTCTATATCAAGACTGTTTGTTTTCCTTTATTTATTGTTGTTAGTCAGTAACTGCTAGACTTACCTAGCCCCTAAGACTAGGTTCCATCACGATACCCAGCGGAGGGAAATTGGTTCGTGACAAGTTGGTATCAGAGCTCTAGGTTTATAGGTGCTACGAGTCATAAGAGAGTTTAGTAGAGTCTTGCGGATCGGTACGGAGACGTCTGTACTTATCTTCGAGAGGCTACGAAACTATTAGGACAATTTCACTTCCTTCATTCCTATCGTGCGAGTTTATTGATCTTGAATTTTGAAATTATCATTCGATTCTCTCTCCCGTGGTGAGGACACGAACGGCGGTTCCTGATGATGTTACCCCGAAGAAAGTGTCACAAGGGTCAGTGACAGGGGCCAACGAGTAGCACATGTCGCAGTTAAGATGCCTACCAGAGCAGCCGTTGAGGAGTCTCCAGTAGTTCTAGTTGAGGGGCAGGTACTGGAGATGCCTGTTGCTACCCCGGACTTCAGTAGGCCTGGGCATAGTATTGAGTACAATTGGTACGTTGATTCAGGCAGGGTTGATTCAAGTGCACCAGTTGCTTCATAGATCAGGGGAGGAGTTCAGACTCCCGCAGCCTACTCCAGAGCAGCGAGATCACATTGGCCAGGTACCCGTTGTCATGACAGCACAACATCTGGTTTCAGTTCAGCCGTGGTTAGGGTAGCAGCATCGGAGGAAGAATACCTTGAACTTGAGAGGTAGAGGAAGTATCACCCTTCTATCTTTCAGTGGATTGGTGGCAGATGGTGCCCAGGGTTTCCGGGAGGAGTGTCACTATATTCTTCGTGCTTTGGGTAATGTGGAGACGAGCAGGATTGCTTTGTCACGTCTTAGGTTCAGAGTAGTGGGTGGATCAGTGGTGGCGGCATATGAGTTGGGGTGACCTGGCCGAGTTAGCTTCACTAGCATGGATTTAGTCTTTCGGATATGCTTTGAGAGAGGTTTCACCTCAGTTCCTTCGGGATGTACGGCGCACGGAGTTTGAGCAGTTGCGTCAGGGCGCTATGTCACTATTGGAGTATGCCGTTAGATTCAGTGAGTTGGCCAAATATACAACTCGTTTGGTTGTTTCAGTTAGGATATGAGTCCGTAGAGTTATGAGAGATTCAGACATGATATTCGGTTTAGCGGGACTCGAGAGTTAGAGTAGAATGCCTTATTTCAGCAGGTAGTGGGGATCGCTCGCCGGTTAGAGAGCATGTGGGACCGGGACCGGGAGCGAGAGATCAGGCGAGATCAGGGAGAGAGTTCAGGGAGGCAATGAGGCCTCGTAGATCGGGGGAATCTACTGGTCCGTATTATGGAGGCAAGGTACGACACGGTAGGAGTTTCAAGTACTCATGGGTCTCAGGGGGTTCGTATTGTGTGTTTTTCCAAAGCCTTGACGGCAGCGAGATCTTTTTCAGTGTGGAGATGTTAGCCACAAGGTGAGAGATTGTCCCAGGATTCAGGTAGGTGTGGGGTAGCAGGGTATTCAGGTGAGTAGAGGGCGCCTAAGAGGGGGAGGCCCGACCCGTTGATGTGTTACATATAGTCGGCCGGAGGCCGATGTGCCAGATATTATCACACATGTATGTTTTGATGTGTTACAGAGGGGCACCAATTGTATTTCATTATAGCTCTGCTGGTCGGGACGATTTCCCTTATTTGTTGTTTCATTTATGAGTGAGTTCCATGTTTTGCACTCCATTTTGTGTTTGCTCCTGTTGGGAGATTCTATGAGTAGTAGCATGTGTCTATCGTTGTTTATTTCATTATTGATAGTAGTGATATCGGAAGTGAGTCCTGGTTGTTCTTTGTGGTAAGCTTTATGTGATTTTCCTGAGTATTTTGTTTACGAGTTGTGATTTGATATTCCATCGAGATGCGAGATCAGCTAGCGTTATGATTTTATCAGCTGAGATGAATGAGTGGAGGAATTTCAATAGGTATGATATATTTTCGGTATGTGATTCAGAGTTAAGGCGAGGTCCTCGGGATATTTGTGAATCGATATGTTTGGACCGGGCTGAGTACCGCGGTTGAATTTTATTAGGATGGAATCCTTGTGATATCATATGCTTTGCTACTTCCTTGTTATATTGCTTTTAGTAAGTCGGTATTGATAGAGAGTTGTGCCTATGGGCTTGTTTGATGGTTTTTTTTATATGTTTCTATTTTAATATTCAGTCATTTCGCAACTGTCACGACCCCAAATCTTAACCGGCCGTGATGGCGCCTATCGTGAAACTAGGCTACCCGACCACCGCATGTTTGCAATTTCTTAATACAATAGACCAATATGATACAATACTGCCATCCCCAAAACCCGTATAGCATCAAACCTCTTTGAAGTCCGTGGGAGTCCAACTACGAAGTCCATGGTGATGCGCTCCCACTTCCACTCCGAAATATCAAACCTCTGAAGCAACCCACCTGGTCTTTGGTTCTTGTACTTGACCTACTGACAGTTGAGACACCGAGCCACAAACTCAGCAATATCCTTCTTCATTTTCCTCTTCAATCCTCTCAAAAGTGCTCCTAACTCGTCAATAATGGTGGAATAATGAGCTATTCTCGCACTGAAGAAAAGTTAAGTGTTTCTTTAGTTTTGTTTGTGGGATGTGTGCCCGGTGGTATTAGTTGTGGCTTGGTGATTCGAGTGTTTAATAATGAAGTTTTTGTGTTCATTGCATCATTTTCAGTATTACGGGGTTTGGAAACAGAGTTCTTCCATATGTGGGGCTAATTTCCAATGTTGAGGTTATTTCGGGCAGTTATTTATGATCAAAAGTGTTATATGAGCCTATTTTTGATGTACCATGTTGTGTGGTCGTGCCTTTTGGGTGTAGTCATGAGTTGATGTAGCCAACTGAGGCTAATGCCGGATATGGATTTAGAACTGGATCTTTTGTAAATGAGTAGAGGGTGAGAAGTAGAGATATGAGGCTTATCGGTGGTGATGTGAAGGCTATATTGCAGTTGTGATTGTTTCATCAGGCTTTCGTGGATTGGGGTGATGTAGGATCACCCGCGGGTATGTGTTAGAAGTGTACCATCAGCGATTGAATGAGTTCAAGGTAAATCTTGGCACGTTCGAGGACGAACGTTTGTTTAAGAGGGGGAGGATGTGATGACCCAAAAGGTCATCCCGTATATTTCTAGCTAATTCTATGTTCCGAGGTCGTGAAAACCTCTTTCTATCTCACCTCGATTTTCGTGCGCAGCCCGGGTGTGTAGCCAGGAAGCCTTTATGTGAAAAAGTGATAAAAATGATAATTTTGTATTAGAAATTTGAATATAGTCTACTTCGGTAAATGTTTTTGGTAAACGGACCCGGACCCATGATTTGACGGTCCCGGAGGGTCCGTAGGAAAATATGGGACTTGGGCGTATGCCCGGAATCGAATTCCGAGATGCCAAGTCCGAGAAATGAATTTTTGAAGAAAATTATTTTCTGAAAAAAAATACAAAGGTTTTTGAAAATGAGATTTGATGTGAAACCTGTGATACCAGGCCCAATTATGGTTCCGGAGCCCGGAACAGGTTCAATATGTCTATTATGTGTTATCTATGAAATTTCGTAAGAAACGGACTTAGTTTGACGTGATTCGGTTCATAAATGGAAAATTTAGAAGTTTTGGAAGTTTAAAGGAATTTCATTGATTTTGAGGTTTAATTCGATGGTTATGAGGTTATTTTGGTGTTTTGATTACTTGAATAAGCCCGTAGGATATTTTTGAGGTTGTGTGTATATTTGGTTTTGAGCCCCGAGGGCTCGGGTGAGTTTCGGGTAGGTGTCGAGGTGCAAACTTGGTGAAAAATCTGGTGTAGGTGTATTTTTCTGGTGTCAGGTGTTTTACTCTATGCAATCGCATAGGTATAGACGCGATCGCATAGCTTTGTGAAGGGGGGAGGGGTCAGTTACACTATGTGATTGCATAGATAGGCCTGCGACCGCACAGTGCATAGGAGAGCTGGGGGTGGCTGGTAGATACTTACTGAGATCGCACCATTTTTCCCACGATCGCGAAGCTCAGAGCCCAGACCTCTACGCGGTCGCACACTCCCTCTCGTGATCGCATAGCATTAATCCGCCCAACTATTTTTAAAAGCCTAAAAACAGAATAATTACGGGAATTTCACCATTTTTCACAAACTCCTTCTTCTCCACACCTCTTGGGCGATTTTTGAAGGACTTCTTCACCATAGCTTCATAAGTAAGTAATCCTAACCTCGTTTTCTTCAATATTTATCAATATCTATTAGATTCTAGGCCTAAAAATATGAAATCAAGGGTAGAAATTGGAATTGTGGGTAGAGTTAGGGCTTTTTGATTATTTGGGGATTTGACCTCATTTTAAAGTCGGATTTCAAAATAAATTGTATATTCGGGCTCGTGGGTGAATGGGTAATCGGAATTTGTAAAATTTGTCGGGTTCCGAGGTGCGGGCCCGGCGGTCGACTTTTGGGCCGATTTTTATAATTTTGTGAAGATTGAAACTTTGTTGTTTGGGATAGTTCCTTATACGTTTTATGTGTATTTTGAAGTTGTTCTAGTTGATTTTGAGCCGTCCGGAGGTCTTTTCGCCCGAGAAGTCTATTTTTGAGTACCGGGTTATCGACTTTGTGGTAAGTATCTTGCCTAACCTTGTGTGGGGGAACTACCCCCTTAGGATTGAGTCTTCCTTGTTGATTGTAGTCCGAGTATGCGAGGTGACGAGTGTGTACTCGTACTTATTTGCAATTAGACTGCCCCTTTTAGGATTCGTAGATTCTTATATTACCTGTGTATGATTTACGGAATGACACTGGGCCTTTGTTTAAGCTGAGTGTCATTCCGTGAAGTTAACTGTTTAGGTGAGATGTTATAGTTGTTTCCCTTGCCGGGATGTGATGGACTCTATTAATGTTTATGTTGTTAATGATATTGTTTGTACTGTTGACTCCCTTGTCGGGATGTTGTGGTTTCTATTACTGGTTATGCTATTAATGATATCGTTTGTATTGTTGACTCCCTTGTCGGGATGTGATGATTTATGGGCCATATTGTTGGTTTTTCCTTGCCAAACTGTTGTTCTTGATATTGTTTGGGTGAGGAAGAGTGTAAAGCACGAAGGACGATGCCGTGTATTGTGAGGATGAGAGTGTTAAAGCACGAAGGGTGATGTCGTGCCATGTTATGATATTAAAGCACGAAGGATAATGTTGTGCCATGTTATGATATTAAAGCACGAAGGATAATGTCGTGACATGTTATGATATTAAAGCACGAAGGATAATGCTGTGCCGTATCTATTTATTTATTGTGAGGATGATATTAAAAGCACAAAGGGTGATGTCGTGCACTTGTTTTGGTGAGAATGAGAGTAAAGCACGAAGGGTGATGTCGTGCACTTGTTTTGGTGAGAATGAGAGAAAAGCACGAAGGGTGATGCCGTGCACTTGTTTTGGTGAGGATGAGAGTAAAAGCACGAATGGTGATGGCGTGCACTTGTCTTTGCATTTTATCTCGTTGTTCTAAATTTGGATATTCCTACTGATCTCTTACTGCATTTATTGGCAAGATTTGATATTCCCCCTGTACGGCATGGTAATTTCTGAGTTACGGGCTGAGTTCCGGTGGATAAATCTTGAGGAGATTTTGATCAAGAGATTTTATTGAAAAGTATCATTGAAATAGCAATGGTTTGAAATGATTATATTTGAACGACTTATACATCGAAGGTATATTTGAAAAGGACTAGTCTTGCCTAATATGATATTTGAAAGTCATTTATTGGGAAAGCATATTTGAGAAGTTTCGTATTTTGAAAGAAACTATGTTTTGCGTAATTCTCTCTATTAAATATATTTATATCTACTTTTGGAGAAAATATGTTTTCAAAGGAAACTCTTCCATACTAAAATGATTTTTATTTGAAAATTTTTTTCATATGAACATTTGTTTAAAGATTCCACCAGTTTATGGATTTTAGTGGCTAAGGCCCGATGTGAACAAACCGATGTAGAATTGAGTTATTAGTGTTCTCTATTGTATTGTGTTTCTTTCGGTTTGGCTTGTTTTGTTGTCCATCTTTCTGGGTATTTTTGGTGTTTTTTCGTGATTGATTTTTGTAATTGCCTTCCGCTTTATATTGTCATTGTTGCAAATTATTCCGTGAAGTCTTAGATAGATGTAACGTTCGGTCATTTCTACATTTATGTTATTTATCTTGTAGACCAGTGGTGTCTTGACTAGTCCTTGTCACTACTCCACCGAAGTTAGTCTTGATACTTACTGGGCACCGTTGTGGTGTGCTCATACTACACTTCTGCACATTTTTGTGTGCAGATCCAGGTTTATATTGTAGTAGCTGTGTGGATGATTGCCGAGGAGACTCAAGGTAACCTGTTGCTGCGTTCGCAGGTGTCGGAGTCACCTTCTTTGTATTTATTATTCATACATTGTTATATCTATTTCCAAACAGTTGTAGTTAGAAGTTGTAGAAGATTAATAGAGCTTATGACTTGTACTACCAGTTTAGGGAAAGTTTGTACATTCTGTTGAGATTCTATATCAAGACTGTTAGTTTTCCTTTATTTATTGTTGTTAGTCAGTAACTGCTAGGCTTACCTAGTCCCTAAGACTAGGTGCCATCACAATACCCAACGGAGGGAAATTGGGTCGTGACATTCTACGTATTCATATGTATCTCCATATTTTTCCATATACTTAGAACGAGGAATTGAGTCTCTTAATGTGCCATATATTTTGGTGACCCCGGTGGGGGAGACTATATCTGTGGATAGAGTCTATAGAGACTGTGTGATATTTATTCAGGGTAGGGACACCGTAGTTGATCTACTAGTGTTGCCTATGTCCGACTTTGATGTGATTATGGGTATGGATTGGTTAATGTCATGTTATACATCAGTTTATTGTCATTCCAAGCTTGTACGTTTTGATTTTCTTGGAGAACCATGTTTAGTGTGGAAAGGCATAAATCCTCTGACTCGGGGAAAGATAATATCCTATGTAAAAGCACGTTGAATCATTAATAATGGGTGTTTGGGTTTTAGTGCTACCATTCATGATACGCGCGTGGAGGATGTTACTATTGATAGTGTTTTAGTGGTTCGAGAATTTGCTGATGTGTTTCCAGAAGATTTACCCGGGGTGCCTCCGGCAAGAGAAATTTAGTTCAGTAATGATTTGGTGCCAGGAAATCAACCTATCTTTATTCCTCCATACTGTATGGATCCAGTGGAGTTGAGAGAATTAAAGGTCCAACTTCAAGAGCTACTTGATAAGGGATTGATCAGGTCTAGTGTGTCGCCTTGGGGTGCACCTGTGTTATTTGTTAAAAAGTAAGATGGCACGATGAGAATGTGTATTGATTAAGGCAGTTGAATAAGGTGACGATCAAGAACATTATTTGTTACCATGTATTGATGATCTATTCGACCAGCTACAGGGTGCAACTCACTTCTCAAAAATTGACCTGAGGTCAAGTGACCATCAGCTGAGAATTAAGAACGAAGAAATATCCAAGATAGCGCTTCGGACCAGGTACTGGCATTTTGAATTTTTGTTGATGTCCTTCGGGCTTACTAATAACCCCACATCATTTATGGACCTCGTGAGTAGGTTATTCAATCCATTTTTAGATCATTTTGTTATTGTATTTATTAATGACATTTCGGTCTACTCTCGAAGTGAGGCAGAGCATGAACAACACATGAGAGTTGTGCTACAGACACTTAGAGAGCGAAATATTTATGCCAAGTTCTCTCTGTGAGTTTTGGTTGGATACGGTTTCCTTTTTGGGACATATGGTGTCTCGAGACGGGATTCAAGTTGATCCAAAGAAGATAGAGGCAGTTCGAGATTGGCCTCGACCCACTACTCCTACAGAGATACGTAGCTTCTTAGGCCTAGCCGAATATTATAGAAGGTTTGTTGAGGGTTTCTCAAACATAGCCACTCCATTGACATGATTGACTCAGAAAGGTGTTGCATTTCAGTGGTCAAATGAGTGTGAAGAAAGATTTCACAAATTGAAGACCGTGTTGACTACAACTCTGATTTTGACACTACCTACAAGTGTAGGGGGTTTTACAATTTATTGTGATGCGTCTCGAGTCGGTTTGGTTGTGTGCCAACGCAAATGGCAAGGTAGTAGCTTATGCTTCTCGATAGTTAAAGAACCATAAAAGAATTATCCAGCTCATGACTTGGAATTAGCTGCAATCGTATCTTCACTCAAGATCTGGCGTCACTATCTTTATGGTTAGCCATGTGAAATCTATACTGATCACAAGAGTCTGCAATATATATATATTCAAGCAAAATGATTTAAATCTGAGGCAGAGACGATGGTTAGAATTATTTAAAGATTATGATCTTACTATTTTGCATCATCCCGGGAAGGCAAATGTGGTGGCAGAGACGGTAGCTTGGACCGATTTACTACTAAAGAATGACCTATGGTTATGGATATTCAGGCCTTGGCCAATCAGGGGGTGCGTATTGAACATACATTACCGGGGCAGGTTACTTGCGGGTTTGGTAGCACAATTGTCCTTGGTTGGACAACTCAAGGCGTCAATTTGAAGATCACATCTAGTTAGACTCTGAGATCGAGTGCAGAATGGTGGTGATAAGTCATTTTCTATTGCTAATGAAGGTGTGTTACGACGGCATGGTAAATTGTGTATCCCCATGATGAGTGATGTAAAGCAGTTGATTCTTGAAGAGGCTCACAGCTCCCGTTTCTCTATCCATCCAGGTGCTACTAAATTGTGTCAAGACTTACGTGAATTGTATTGGTGGGAAGGTATGAAGTATGATATTCTGAAACATGTGACTAGTTGCTTAAATTGTCAGCATGTGAAATATGAGCACCAAAAACCAGGCGGTGTGATGCAAAATTTGATTATCCCTGAGTGGAAGTGGGAAAGGATTACTATGGATTTTGTAGTTGGGTTTCCACGTACTTTTAAGAAACATAATTCAGTGTGGGTGATCGTGGACAGACTCACAAAGTCCGCACATTTCATACCAGTTCGAGTTAGTCATACTGCAGAATAGCTAGCAAATATATACCTCCGTGAGATAGTTCGGCTTTATGGTGAGCCTGTTTCTATAATATCATATCGGGGTGCATAGTTTATTGCTGAGTTTTGGAAGTCTTTTAAAAATTTATTGGGTTCTCAGATTGAATTGAGCACAGATTTTCATCCACATACGAACGGACAATTCGAACGGATTATTCAGATCTTGGAGGACATGCTTAGAGCTTGTGTGATTGATTTTGGTGGCCATTGGGACGATCAGTTGCCATTAGCAGAATTTTCTTATAATAACAGTTATTAATCGACTATACAGATGGCACCGTTTGAAGCTCTATATGGTCGTAAATGTTGTTCACCAGTTGGATGGCTTGAACCTGGTGAAGCAAAACTATTGGGTCCGGATTTGGTTCAACAAGATTTGGAGAAAGTTACACTAATACGAGATCGACTTCGGACAGCTCAAGTAGACAAAAATCCTATGCAGATAAGAGAGTTCGTGATTTGGAGTTCATGAAAGGAGAAAAAGTCTTTTTGAAGGTGTCCCCTATGAAAGGAGTCATGCAATTCGGGCGCATAGGCAAGCTGAGTCCGAGGTATATTGGTCCGTATGAGATTTTAGATCGAATCAGATCAGTGGTGTATAAACTTGCCTTGCCTCCGAGGTTGTCTGATGTTCATCTCGTATTTCATGTGTCTATGCTTAGACAAAATGTTCGTGATGATAGTCATAAGATCCATCCAGAGGATGTAGAGCTTGATGAGAACTTAAATTATGAAGAAGGTCTGATAGCTATTCTTGATAGGCAAGTGCGGTAATTGAGGTCGAAAAAAGTTGCTTCAGTGAAAGTATTATGGTGTAACCATCCAATAGAGGAAGCTACGTGGGAGTCCGAAGCAGACATGCAAAGAAATTACCCCTAGTTGTTTGAAATATCAGGTACACTTTCTAACTTGTTCGACGATGAACGCTTGTTTGAGTGGGGGAGAATATAATAACTGAAAATTTTATATACACATACTAACTTAAGAGTTTTAAAATTATTTAAATAATTAGTGGGTCTAATTCATTATTACACATGTCGAATGAATAATAAAGTAATTGGGATAAAAAAATATATGGTAAAAAATTAGAGCTAGGCCCATATATATATTTTTATCGTAAAAATTGCACACCGATACCCATTTTTCTTTAAACTTTTAACTTGTACCCACTTTTTAAATAAGTTCAGCCCTCTTTCTCCTCCTCCTCTCCTCCTTCATTTTCTTCTTCTTCTTCTTTCTTCTGTTGGTGTTGGTGCTGCTATGGAACTTCAATTCATGGGATGATTGCCATAAATATGTTTATCAGAGCTGAAGTTCGCCAGTTACAAAACAAAAACTTCAGCTCTAGAGCTGAAGTTCGCCAGTTACAAAATAAAAACTTCAGCTCTAGAGCTGAAGTTCGCCAGTTACAAAAACAAAAACTTCAGCAATTACAAACAAAAGCTTTGCGTTAAGACGTGCACAAGTTAAACAAAAACTTCAGCAAATAGAGAACAAAACTTCAGCTACTTCAGCTCTAGAGCTGAAGTTCGTCAGTTATAAAACAAAAACTTCAGCTCTAGAGCTGAAGTTCGCCAGTTACAAAAACAAAAACTTCAGCTCTAGAGCTGAAGTTCGCCAATTACAAAACAAAAACTTCAGCTATAGAGCTGAAGTTCGCCAGTTACAAAAATAAAAACTTCAACAATTACAAACAAAATCTTTGTGTTAAGACATGCACAAGTTAAACAAAAACTTCAGCAAGTAGAGAACAAAACTTCAGCTACTTCAGCTCTAGAGCTGAAGTTCGTCAGTTATAAAACAAAAACTTCAGCTCTAGAGCTGAAGTTCGCCAGTTACAAAAACAAAAACTTCAGCTCTAGAGCTGAAGTTCGCCAGTTACAAAACAAATACTTCAGCTCTAGAGCAGAAGTTCGTCAGTTACAAAAACTTCAGCAATTATAAACAAAAGCTTTACGTTAAGACGTGCACAAGTTAAACAAAAACTTCAGCAAATAGAGAACAAAAGTTTAGCTACTATGCTTAAGTTCATCAATTACAAACAAAAACTTCAGCACACTTGCTACTTCAGGCCCGTCTACTAGAATGCTGAAGTTTTGCGTGATTGCATTTGCTACTTCAACCCCGTATGCTGAAGTTATGCGAAAAAGCGGGTACACTTGTAATTTTTTTTGCAAAGCGGGAACAAGTTAAAATGTAACACAAAAAGCGGGTATAGATGCAAATGCCCCATTTTTATCTGGTGGCCCACATGACAAGATCTAATATGCAGAGTAAGGAAAATTGTGGTCTTGATTGATACAAAGAAAAAAAATACACGGCAAATAGAATTTTTTGTAGAATTGATGGAGAAATTGTGGGGGATCTCAAGCCTAAACTTGTGAGGAGTATTTGGTGAGAAAGAAATCCAAGTGTTCAGGTAATATACTATCCCTACAGTATAAATTATTGATGGCATAATAATGAATCAAATAAATGGTACAATTGAAACCTATGGATAACTATATTGATGGTGTTGTTTCGCGGGTTTAACGTTAGGATATTAATTATTAACTAACGATGGGGGATTAATGAAGGAAATCTTTTGGGGATGAAATAGTCATATAAATCAAGTATTTGCAAGATTTGTTTCTACATGGGTGTATTACATTAAATTTGCAGAAAGTGGCTATTATCTATACCTAAATAATGATTTTGATTACAGTGATTATGCAATAATGAGTTCATGAATTTAAAGTGAGAATGGGTACTGCTTTGTATATTCAAATCTATTCTAACAGTACCTAATTCTAATATTTTGGTATTAAATGTATGACAAGTAGGAATTTCATCATGATTTCCATGATCAGGAGTAATTATATTCAAGAATTGGCAGTGTTTAGGAATTGTAATGATGAGGTTGGGAGGATTAAGAATCATATGTAAAGCATTCCGCAAACAAACAATGTTTAGGCTATTTTGGTTGACAATTTATTATGTACAGATTCTTATTAATTACATTGAGAGTTGACTTTGATTTTGACTTTCCCTAAGATTATTGGAATCTTACACCCAGATTAATTAGGATTTGTTATTCAATATTTTGAATAGATTGAGGTCATTGGAGGCCGTTTGGTTGGTGTTCTAGATGTTGAAAGAATAACAATAATTAAATAAATAATAACTCACTTCATAATAAATAAAAATCGTTCAGTACATAAGCACAACAAGATATTTAATCCACACTTTAAATATGAATATTCTCATATATAAGATTCAAGTATTAGAAAAAATACTATGCACTTAGATATACAGTATAAAGCAAGAAAATAAATAAATGAACATAAATAGGTAAGAAATTCTCAACCAAAAGCTTCAAATCTTCAAGATCCAAGTGTGTGTGTGCAAGAACCCTAGCTCCAAAATTTGTGTTCTCCCTCAAGATATGTTCAAAGCTGCCAAAGATGTCCAAAGTTATGCCTTTACAAATAAGCTAGGACGTATTAACTGGTTTTGGGGCCAAAAATTGTGAAATTATAGAAGTACCCAGAACTGAAGCGTGATCTGCGTATTTGCGAAGCTATGTTCACATTTGCGAAATATGACTTTACTGTTGACTATGGCATTTGCGATAAAGACTTCGTGTTTGCGAAGGTTGTCTGTCTGGTTTGGCTTCGCATTTGCGTTCCTTTTTCGCATTTGCGAACACTGCTTGACTGAGTTGACTTCGCATTTGCAATTTGTTAATCACAATTGCGATTGCTGCTATCTTCGCATTTCCCACATTTATGTCGCAATTGCGACATCTTAGGCCATTTTCCAGATTTTCTTTTTTTCAACTCCTTTTTGACGTGTTTTTACTTGATTTCTGCATGATCACTTCTAAATTACACAGAACCTATAAAATAGAAGTAAACGACATTAAACACACGATTTCATCACTCAAACACAGCAAAAATCTAAGCTTAAAGACAAGATAAGTTGGTAAAATACCAACTTATCAACATGTAGGAATTTAATCTGATTTCCATGATCAGGAGTAATTATATTAAGAATTGTCAATGTTTAGAAATTATAATGATGAGGTTGGGAAGATTAAGAATCATATGTAATGCATTTCGCAAACAAACATTGTTTCGGCTATTTTGGTTGACAATTTATTATGTACAGGTTCTTATTAAATACATTGGGGGTTGACTTTGATTTTGATTTGCCCTATGATTATGGGAATCTTACACCTAGACTAATTAGGACGTGTTATTAAATATTTTGGGTAGATTGAGGTCATTGGAGGACTTTTGGTTGGTGTTCTAGACGTTGCGAGGTTGGGAAACTTCCTATTAGCGAGGTTAGTGAGACTTTAAGCTTTGATGCTTGCTTTTCTAAAACTAGTTTTAAAAATGTGTTTTCTCTACCTGGTCCATGTGTTGGGGCAAGCGTACGCTTGGTAGAACCGGTGGTCTTCGCAAATATATTAATTTATGAAAAAGTATAAAAAAAAATATTTTATAAGTTGTTTAATGGTGTAATACGGTTGTGAGCTATGGTGTTGAGTGTGATACTTTGATATGGCTGTGAGCCATGATGTTGAATCTGATACTTTGATACGGCTATGAGCCATAATGTTGAGTTTGATACTTCGATACGGCTATGAGCCATGGTGTTGAGATTGATACTTTAATACGGCTATGAGCCATGATGTTGAGCTTGATACTTTTATACGACTGTGAATGGGTTTAAGTTTCATACGTCTGTGAGCCATGATATTTAGGCATTGTGTTTGCTTCATTGAGCATTGTGTATGCTCTGATACATATTTGAGGCATTGTGGTGCCGTTGTGGTCTTATAGAGGTGTTGTTTAATTACTTTCACTCCAATTATGAGAAGTTCTTAGTGTGTACCCTTGTTGGTTAATTTTTGTTAACTCTGTTGATACTAATATACTGAGTTATTGTATAGTTTTCATATTTACTACATCATTCTTGTTGTGGTGTGTTTGTATTTTCTAACACTTGTTCCAGAGGTATTCAAAGTGGAGGGTCGAGGATCTTATTAGGTTATATTTACGTATAACTCACTCCTTACCTGCATCTCTATGAAGATACTGTTGCGGGAGATAGAGCTAGTGCCTGACGAGTTTGTTCGGGTGGATCCTATTGCTGAGGTGAGCCACTACGTTGTTCATGGAGTCTTTCGTTTCAGACTTATCTAGTTCATGTTAGTTATTTCCTTTTTTCTTTGAGGTTGTATACCTGTCAATAAAACTCATATTACTCTGTTAGATGCTCCATGATCTTAGTGTGGGATTTGTTCTAGAGTTTTATTATTTGAGTGATTGATGGTTTTTCTATCAATTGACTAAGGTATTGGGTAATAATTATTTCCTCTTTAATTATTAATAATATTGTAACGACCCGACAGATCTTTTCAAATAATTGGACTTCGCTTGGTAGTTTACGGGCATGAGTACCTCTGTATGATGTATTATGACTTATGTGAATCGCCGGTTTTGGTTTTCAGGTTATTCAGAATTGATTTGGAAGAATGAATTTCATGGTTGATGTTGTAAGTTGGAAGAGTTGACAGAATTTGACTTTTTGGTATTTGACCTTGGATTGGAAATTTGGTAGTTCCGTTAGCTGCGTTGGGTGATTTTGTACTTAGGAGCATGTTTGAATTGTTTGGAGGTCCGTAGTTGTATTCGGTTTGAAATGGCGAAATTTGGATTTTCGAAAAGTTTGACCGGGAGTGAACTTTTCGATATCAGATTCGGATTGTAGTTCCAAGAATTGGAATAGCTTCGTTATGTCATTTGGTACTTCTGTGCAAAATTCGGGTTCCTTCCGGGTTGGTTTGTTATGTTTCGGCACGATTTATGAAAGTTTAAGAGTTCAAAGTTCATCCATCTTGAATTGAGGTGCGATTCATTGATTCGATGTTCTTATGTGTGATTTTAGGCCTCGGGTAGGTCCATCTTGTGTTTCGGGGCTTGTTGGTATGTTCGGACGGGGTCCCGAGGGGCTTGGGCGGGCTTCAGATTGATTTCAGACTATTTTTTCTTCCTTTTCATTGTTGGTTCTGCAGAATTCTAGGCTTCTGGTTGCATTAGTTGCGATCGCGGAGTAGGGATCTCGATCGCATACTGTTGGTTTCTGACTAGGAAGAAGTTGTTCTTCGCGTTCGCGAGTCCTCAAACGTGTTCGCATAGTTTGTTGCAGATTGTGCATCGTGTTCACGCTAGCATCCACGCGTTCGCGTAGTGAATTTGGGGCTAAGTTGGGCAGAGGTTATTGCTCTTCGCATTCGCGATGTTGTCCCGGGATCGCATAGTTTTGGAAGCCTTGTGTACCGCGTTCGCGAAATGATTGTTGCGGTCGCGTAGGGTATTTTGGTGAGGCTGTTGTGTTTGTTCTTCACGTTAGCGGAGACTTGTCTGTGTTCACATAAAGTCTTTTGGTGGCAATGCATTTTGTTCATCACGAACGCGATGGACTTCCCGCGTTCGCATAAGAGGAGTGCCTGGGCAGATTATAAAATACTCTATTTCGAGGGTTAAAACCATTTTTACATTTTTTGGAGCTATGGGGCTCGGATTGAGGTGATTTTTTAAGCAATTTTCACCATAGGAACTAGGGTAAGTGTTCTCTTCTCGGTTTTGGTTATATTTCGTGAATCTATTTTCGTTTTTGGTAATCAGATTATGAATTTTAAAGAGGAAATTGGGGGTTTTAGCCTAATGTTTCATAAAGTGAATATTCGAGTTTTGAAACATGATTTGGAGTCGGATTTGAGTGAAACTAGTATTGTTGGACTCGTAATTGAGTGGGTTGTCGGGTTTTTTGAGTTTTGTTGGGTTCCGAGGAACGAGCCTGGGTTGGACTTGTTGGCCGATTTTTAGCTTTTGATTCAATATTTGACCTTTTCGATTGGGATTGGTTCTTTTAGCATTGTTTGATGTATTTGAGTTGTTTTTGGTTAGTTCGAGCCGTTCGGAGGTCAGAACGCGCGGGATGGTATTTTTGGAGCATCGCTTTGCTTGCTCAGTATTGGAATTGGCTCATTCGAGGTAAGTAACACTTCTAAACTTGGTGTTGAGGGTATGAAATCCCGAATTACGTGGTATGAGATTGGTGTTGAGGTGACTCACATACTAGGTGACGGACGTGTGAGCGCGCACCATTTAATTGTAATTTCGTTATTTTTGTGGTACTGTGCAGTTACCTAATGTTACCTGTAACCATGAAACTTCTACGTTCATGAGCTATTCAGTTGTGATCCATGTTAGAAACCATGTCTAGGCTACATGTTTATCCTGTTAGGAACCACAGAGGTCATTTCTTCTGTTGAATTATTTTCTTTTATTGTATTACGTACTCATTCATACGCATTCATATGCATATCATATCTCAGTCTCTGTACCATTTATTGACACACCATATCATCATTTTGGGCTAGTTTCATGGTATTGTGAGCCCGAGAGACTAGAGAGATTGATGACTGAGTGAGGCCGAGGGCCTGAGTGTGAGTTATATTATGGGATCGGGCTGCACACCGCAGTAAGTTATATTGATTTGTGCCATGTTTGGCTTGATATAGCGCTTGGGCTGAAGGAGCCCCTCTGGAGTCCGCACACTCCCCCAGTGAAGGCGGTTGATTATATTGAGGAATGAATCTTGTCCAAAGCATTTATATACTTGAGGATGGATCTTTCCCACGGGCTGGATTTGGCCCTACTCAGTACTAAGTAACTGATGGCCAGTTGATGTATATATTCCGGGATGGATCTTCCCTGGACTGGATTGGCCATATACAGTACTGAGTGGTTGAGCATGATGAGTGGACACTGTAAGACAGTGAGATTGAGTACTTTGAGAGTGTGAGTACATGAGTTCATCATTGAGGTACATGGCATTGACATGCACATATAACATACAGGCATAGAGATACATTTATTCCTCATGTTCTACGGTATCACATCATCATGACTTCTAACACATATTAACATACGGGCATAGTGATATATGTTACACTGGCTACATGGAAAGAAAAAATGGAACATCTTATTTATTGTTGAAAGGATTTTTTTGGAAAAAAAATTACTGTTTTCAAATTTACTCATATTTTCGACGATTTCAGTATAGGATTTGGGTTTTCACTAATATACTTAAAAAGCGGAACTATTTTTTGGAAAACTATGAATAAGCTGAGCATTTCATCTTTGAATTACTTCTTTTATTACTTGCTTTACGTTGTTATGAACTATTGTTGGACATTGGTGTTAGACCCGACCTTTGTTCTAGCTCGTCACTAATTTCAACCTAAGGTTAGGTTTGTTACTTATTGAGTACATGGGGTCGGTTGTACTCATACTACACTTCTGCACCTTGAACGCAGATGTTGGCTGGTGACGTTGTTGAGATCTACGAGAGCTAGATTTGAAGACGTACCTGCATGCCGATTGTAGCTGCCTCTTGTTCATGGTAGCCTTAGAATATATAAATCTATTTATGTACTTTCTGGATAGATAATGCATTTATTTCATACTTGCTTTGTAAATTCTAAACTTAGAAGCTCATGATTTGTACTACCAGTCATTGGGGGATGTATAAGATTCAGTTAACTTTTCTATTTAATTGTTTTATTAATTTCACTGGAATTGTATAATTGTTAATTGGCTTACCTAGCGGGTTAGGTAGGTGCCATCACGGCTAGTTGGACTTTTGATTGTGACAAATTGGTGTCAGATCTCTAGGTTCATAGGTTCTACAAGTCAGGAGCAAGTGTCTAGTAGAGTCTTGTAAATCGGTATGATAACGTCCATACCTTTCTTGGAGAGGCTACAAGGCATTTAGGATAACCTTCCATCTTTCTTTCCTTATCGTGCGGCATTAATTCTGCTTGAAGAGTAACTCTTGAATTCCTTCCACAAACTCGTATGTGCAGGCGAGCGTTTGGTACCAGTTGTGCATAGATGGCTTGTGATTTCCATGGATGAGGTGCGAGATGTGATTTCAGTGTGTTGATGATGGGTCATTCTGGAGGACTTGAGGCTGGGTTTTGACTATATCTTGAACACAAAGATATTGATTGTGTGAGCACGTGCTTTTGGACTTATACATCCGATAATGTTCCTATGAGTGAAATTTGTGGCTCGATGAGTGGTTAGATGGATATATAACGAGTATGATGTGACGGAGGGAAGTGTTCAGATTGTTCGAATGTGACGAGAAGAGTTTTCTTGAGATGTAGAAAGGACTATTGGGAGCTTGATTTCTGTTTTGATATGATGTATAGTATCAATTTATGGGTGTGTTGAAAGATCTTTCATGTTGTATTGTGGAGTGAAGTAGATTTTCATGTCGTGTTATGAGTTCAGACTTAGGAAGATTAAGTGATTGGGTAATAGTTATGATTGTGGAAGGGTATAGAGAGATGTCAGTTTGAAGCAAAGCAAGTGGATTATCTCCTACGGGGTGTCCTGAGGTTGCGTGATGCCTATGTTATTTTTGTAGAGAGTTATCCTTTACCAGCGAATCATATGTGTTGCAAATTGAGTTTGGACCGCTTGTGGGAGTTGGCTTGACTGTTATAAGGGTGAATGCAAAATTTGCAGATAATTTGAAGTATTAGATGGTTTGTGTTACAGGAGCTCATAAAGGATTTAGTTGAACCTTACTACGGTATTATGGAAATAATAGAGTATGGAAATTATGAGTTATGGCGTGTATTGATATATGGATTTGATCCAGTTGGGGGAGTCTGCTATCGACGAGTGGATTGCACGGTTATGTGTTGTATTGGTTTTGGTTTGAGGTACAATTGTGAATCAGTTATGACTTGCAGAGGTTGAGATCAAGGATGAATCATGTAAGGGAATTTTTGGATACGGGTTGTATTACACTTTATGGGCATGTGGAAAGCATGGAATGATTGAATGGTTATTCGTGAAGGATGTGGTGTGCATGGAGTAGCAATTTTCTTGGTCACATTAAGGTGGGATTACTTCTTAGGGTGTTGATGTGCTAAGGGGGCACAGTTCGTTCGGTTCGTTTAGTCGGTGTAATTGATATTGGAGTAGAGTGGATGACTCTCGAGAATGGTTCTAATGGATTCAAGATTTATATGTAGCAATTGGGAATTTTCAGGATTTGTATATGGCTAGAAATTGAGATTTACATTGGATGGTGTCGAGACTTGTGGCATTTCTATATCATTATGGATTCTACATTTCAGCATTCAGGAATGGTGAAGGAAACGACTTTAGATTCGCAGAAGGTCTCTTCAGAGTGGGTATCTTGGTTGTAGTACTTTTTGGGTTCTTAAGAGAGAATTCAGTGGCTTAAGGGCCTTAGGGCGGTGTTGATTTACGCTAGGATCTCGTGGGGTGAGTTTTGGATAAGGATCGTGGTGTTGTCACATGGAGAAGTGTCAACTTGAGGGTAATTCAGAAGGAACTGGGAGAAATAAGGCAACTTGGTAATAGTTTGTTTCAGCATGGTAATGGACATGATTGGCTCTCTTGCTTCTTACGACATGGTGAGTCTCTACAGGTGCTTTGTCGCAATGCTCTTGGGTTTTGGAGACCTGCGTGGCTTGATTGAGATAGAGGGATTCAGTTATGATGACTTGGTTATGTGCAAAAGGGTTTCAAGATGTCATCAATAGTTTCTACCATGGTTCGAGGTGTATATTTCCTACCGGTGTGTGGAACATGTTGTGTATTGTGATTTTCTCCTTGATGAGATCAAATGGAAGGTTTCTGACCAATCGGACTCAACGTTGATTATGAGGTTCTTATACTCTTCACATGATGGCATAATAGGTGTGGTGTGTTGTGTGGGATTGAGATTTGCATGTGCAAGGTCACGATTCGATTTTGAAAAGAAGATCCCGAATTCTTAGGCATCATAGAAGGTTTCAGATGACTAGGTGAATGATATTACTATTTGGTATTGCTTGAGGAGAGTGTACATTTTAGAAGGCGCGTTGTGTTTTTATTTATGGATACTTCATTGGTATTGTGGCACTCTCCTGGTTGATCGACCGCTGATATTCAAATTTTGCTATGTGGCACGGATGAATTATAGAAGTATTCCTCGTGGGATGATCGTGTATGAGAGATGTTTTAGACGTTCAGGTGGTGGAGTTGAGATCAGATATAGTGATTCATATGTCCTATGGGTTTGGATACAGGGAGTTCCCATGAGCAGATTGTTTCATGGTTGTGGACTATGAAGTTGTGCCGAGGGTAGCTAGATGATAGCATGTGTTATGATTCAGTCATTGTGTACTTTCGGAGGGTTAGTTATCTATTTGTGGGTGACCAGAGTTGATTTGGGGGACCATTGGTTGGCCCAATTAGGATGTTATTCTACACCGAGTCGGATAGGTTGGCTCCATACTGCTTTGGTTGAGAGATGTTCCATTCGGTTGTTGTTGAGCTTATTCGTGTTCTGAAATGATCTGTGAGTTACTCTTCTATGCTATGAGGAGTTGTGATTCGTTGGTTATATGCACACATGGTGCGGCTCTATTTGGGAATTATAACGGAGTTATGTTGAGGTATGAACCTTTGTGCTAGATCTGTGTGATGGTTCTGCGGTGTGTGATGGATTTTCAGCATTTTTTTGTGGGTACTTGTTAAGCTTGCGGGATAGTTCTCTCATTTGAGTCATTCATTTCGTGATTGAGTACATTTGGAATGTTGCTATTGGGGCACGGATTGCACGAGTTATGGCTTTAGATTGTATTGATGTGGCATGTCACTAGAGTGGTCGTGTTGGATGAGATGAGGTCATTGGACCTAGAATGGGTACTATCGAATTTGATTAGAGCATGTTTGGAAGGATAATATCAGAAGTCGGCTTAGAAATTTGCTATAGTTCTTGTTGAAAGAGAGGGAGTTCCATGACTTGTTGATCTGATGAAGGGTTAGGATTTCTACATGTTTCTTCCATCATCGGCAGTGTAAGAAGGTTTTAGAACGAGGCTTTGTTTGATATGAGGTTTATTACCGAAATTGGGTTGTTTTGAGCAACTATTTTGATCGAAAATTTTGCTATGGGTAATTTAGTTGTGTGGTATATCTTGTGATTGTGTCTTGGGTTATGTTTATGGCTTGATACAGCTTGTTCAGACTTATACAGTGTGTAGATGCGAGATTCAGATCTTATAAGAACTTCTTGATGTTGGAAATTGGATTCTATTGTTACGGGCTAAGGTTGAAGTAATGATCTTCAGTTATACTATATTTTCGGGCCTATATGGGATAGAGTGACGTGGTATCGCCCCTCAAGTATGTGTATGGTAAGGTTATATGGCGGTTTGATGGCTTTGGGAACAACTCTTGGCACGTTCGAAGACGAATGTATGTTTCAGTGGGGGAGGATGTAACGACCCGACCGATTGTTTTGAGCAATTTCACTTTGCTCGGTAGTTTACGGGCATGAGTAGCTCCGTATGATGTATTATGACTTTTGTGAATCGTTATTTTTGGTTTTCAGGTTATTCGGGATTGATTTGGAAGAATGAATTTCATGGTTTAAACTTTAAGTTGGAAGAGTTGATCAAATTTGACCTCAGATTGTAGTTTTGATGGTTCTATTAGCTCCGTTGGGTGATTTTGGATTTAGGAGCGTGTCCAGATTGTGATTTGGAGGTCCGTAGTTGTAAAATGGCGTAAGTTGGATTTTTGGAAAGTTTGACGGGGAGTGGATGTGATGACCCAAAGGGGTCATCTTATGAATTAAGACTCCATTCCAGACTCATTAGCCTTAAAAAGATAAATCTTAGTTACCTCGATTTGCGAGCATAGTCCGAGCGTGAAACCAGTAAGATTTTATGTGAAAATATGAGAAATAACAATTTTGGGATTTAAAATTTGATTTTAGTTTACTTTGGCCAACATTTTGAGTAAACGGACACGGGTCTATGTTCCGACGGTCCCGGGAGATCCACAGTAAAATATGGGACTTGGGCGTATGCCCGGAATTATTCTGAGGTCCCTAACTTTAGAGAATAATTTTTCAAGAAATTATTGTGCTGGTTTTTAAAGAAAATAAAGAAATAAATTAATATTTGAACTCGTTATTGGACCCGTATTTTGGTTCTGGAGCCCGGTACAAGTTTGTTATGATATTTAAGTTCTATCTGTGAAATTTGGTGAGAATCGGAGTTGATTTCCCGTGATTCGGACGTCTGGTTGAGAAATAGTGAAATTGAAGTGTTGTTGAGAAAATCATGAGTTTGAGGTTGAATTTGTAGTTTTTGATGCTATTTTGATGATTTGATCACACGAGCAAGTCCTTATGATATTTTTAGACTTGCACGCATGTTTTATTTGGAGCCCCGAGGGCTCGGGTGAGGTTTGGGTAGGCTGCGGAGTGATTAGAACTTAAGAAAACTCAGTTGTGCATCTAGTGTTTTGCACAGACCTCTGATCTCGTAAATGCGAGATCCGACCTCTCAAATGCGAGGGCTGCAGGCCTGGGAAATGCGACAATATTTTCGCAAATGCGAAGAGGGCCTGGGAAGGCCATCCTCGCAAATGCGAAACTTTGGCCGGAATTGCGAAGGGCCCCAGATATCGCAAATGCGATGTATATGTCGCAAATGCGAAGGCAGCAGGATTTCAAAGGGTTTGCAATTGCGAACCCTTGATCGCAATTGCGATAACTGCAGCCTGTTAAGTGAGATTTTAGACGAGATTTTCACCCATTTTTCAATTCTCTCAAACCCTAAACCTCCATAGGCGATTTTCCAAAGAGCTAAACTTCTCCAAATCATTGGTAAGTGATCTCTAACTAATTCCTTTCAATCCTTAACAACTTTTTACAAGATTTCATCATAGAATCTAGAGTTTTCATGGTAAAAATTGAGATTTTTTGTAGAACTTAGGAATTTCAAAATTTGGAAATTTAGACCTCGAATTGAGGTGGGATTCCAAAACCAATTGTATATCCGGGCTCGGGGGAGAATGGGTAAACGGGTTTTGGTCCGAACCTCGAGTTTAGACCAAGCGAGCATTGGGTCGATTTTCTTCTTTTGATAGAAAAACATAGGAAAACCATGATTTTTCATTGAAGTCAATGCCTTTAGCAATAATTAATGATATTGAACCAATTGTGATTAGATTCGAACGGGTTAGAGGAAAATTCTAAAGGAAAAGTTATGCTTGAGCAGTGAATTGCTTGTGAGATCGAGGTAAGTGTTTGGTTTAACCTTGACTTGAGGGAACAGGAATCCCCAACTTTGATGCTATGTGCAATTGCATGTGTGTGGTGTATAGGTGCGGTGACGAGTATCTATGCACCACCAAATTGTCTGTTTAACATGATCCTTTCCCCGTTTTAATTTCATTATATTCCTATTTTGATTGTCTTCATGATTTTGATGCCTCCATGTCTACTTGTTTTGGTCAACTTGTTGTTACGTATTGTTTCAAGTATTTTGGAAGTGTTAGTTGTTCCCTTGGCTTCATTGTGGTACATAAAAGTTTGAGTTGGTTGACAGTGTTGTTCGATACATTCCGGTTGGTTTCATTGTGAAAGGATAATTGATGAAGTTTATGAATAGTACCGCTTTCTATTTACAATTGTTGAGACATAAATATTGTGAAAGACTTTGACCTAAATTGTGAAATTTTTTTTTTTATAAATAAAGAGATGTGATTGTCTGTTGGGAGCGGGTTGCACGCCACAACAAGGAGTGATAAGGGTGGACAGGTGGGATTGGGTTGCACGCCGCAACAGGAGAAATAAGGGTGATAAATATAGGGAGGAGCAATAAGGGTGGATAGGTGAGAGCGGGTTGCATGCCGCAACAAGGAGCAATAAGTTAGGATATTCATGTTTTACTTATTTTAAACATAAAGACTGGAATACTCACTATTTTATTGTTGTCATTTTATATTCTGCACTTACGGTTATATTAAATTGAAACTTGGAAATTTTCGTGAGGATTAGTTATAGCTGAGATATGGAAAAGTTAATCGAGTTGTTTTGTTTATTTGTTGCAAGTACTGTTTAATTTGTTATTATTCCCTTCTTGCTTTATTATACATTGTATCCAGGTTATGTTATAAATGCTCTATCGTAGCCTTGTCACTACTTCGTCGAGGTTAGGCTCGGCACTTACCAGTACATGGGGTCGGTTGTACTGATACTGCACTCTGCACTTCTTGTGCAGATCCAGGTACCGGCCAGAGTTAGGTGAAAGTAGTAGCTGATATTATCCACACAGAGACACGAGGTAGATCTGCTGGCGTCCGAAGATTCCTAGAGCCTTCCCTTTATTATTTAGATTTCTATTTTATTTCATTCAAAATAGAGATATACTTCTTTCAACCAAATACTTGTAGTATTCTTTAGTAGTTCGTGAATTGTGACACCAGACCCTGAGTATTTACATAGTTAGTATTAGTTCGTGGTTCGTTTCATCTTATAGAATATTATTCCTGATTGCATTTATTGAAAAGTATTAGATTTCCTTTTTATTTTAAATTGATATATTGTGTTTAAGTAAACTTTTAAAAGAAAAGGTTAGTTAAGTTCTAACATTGGCTTGCCTAGAAAGTATGGTGTTAGGAGCCATCACGATCCCGAGGGTTGGGAATTTGGGCCGTGACAGTGGACTTTTCAATATCAGATTCGTATTGTGGTTTTGGGAATTGGAATAGCTTCGTTATGTCATTTGAGACTTGTGTGCAAAATTCGGGTTCATTCCGGGTTGGTTTGCTATGTTTCGGCATGAGTTATGGAAGTTGAAGAGTTCAAAGTTCATCCAGCTTGAATTGAGGTGTGATTCATTGATTCGATGTTGTTATGTGTGATTTGAGGCCTCGAGTAGGTCCGTGTTGTGATTCGGAACTTGTTGGTATGTTCAGACAGGGTCCCGAGGGGCTCGGGCGTGTTTTCGATTGATTTCGGACGATTTTTCCTTCATTTTTCATTGTTGGTTCTACAGAATTCAGGGTTTCAGGTTTCCTTAATTTCGATCGCGGAGTAGGGATCGCAATCGCGTAATGTTGGTTTCTGGCTAGGAATAAGTTGTTCTTCGCGTTCACGAGTCCTCAGACGCGTTCGCATAGCTTGTTGCAGATTGTGCATCGCGTTCGCGCTAGATCCACGCGTTCGCGTAGTGAATTTTGGGCTGAGGTTATTCCTCTTCGAGTTTGCGATGTTGTCCCGCGATCGCGTAGCTTTGGGAGCCTTGTGTACTGCATTCGCGAGGCAAATGTTGTCGTCGCGTATGGTATTTTGGTAAGGCTGTTGTGTTTATTCTTTGCATTAGCGGAGACTTGTCCGCGTTCGCATAGAGTCTTTTGGTGGCAGTGCATTTTGCACATCACGAAAAGATGGACTTTCTGCGTTCAAATAAGAGGAGTGCCTAGGCAGATTATAAAGTACTCTTTTTTGAGGATTTCGACCATTTTTACATTTTTTGGAGCTATGGAGCTCGGATTGAGGTGATTCTTGAAGTATTTTTCACCATATGAATTGGGGTAAGTGTTCTCTACTCGATTTTGGTTGTATTTCGTGAATCTATCTTTGTTTTTGGTAATTGGATTGTGAATTCTTGGGGGTTTTAGCCTAAAGTGTCATAAAGAAAATTTTTGAGTTTTGAAAACCAATTTGGAGTCGGATTTGAGTGAAACTAGTATGGTTGGACTAGTAATTGAGTGGGTTATCGGATTTTATGAGTTTTGTTGGTTTCCGAGGCGCGGGCCGGTATTGGAAGTTTTGGCCGATTTGAGGCTTTTGATTCAAGATTTGACCTTTTCCGATTGAGATTGGCTCCTTTAGCATTGTTTGATGTATTTGAGTTGTTTTTGGTTAGTTTTGAGCCGTTCGGATGTCGGAATGCGCGGGATGGCATTTTTGGAGCATCACCTTGGCTTGCTCGGTATTGGATTTTGCTCGTTCGAGGTAAGTAACACTTTTAAACTTAGTACTGAGGGTATGAAATCCCGAATCACGTGTTATGGGATTGGTGTTGAGGTGACACATATAATAGGTGAGGGGAGTGTGGACATGCACCATGTAAATTATAATTCCGTTATTTCTATGGTACTGTGCAACTGTGATCCATGTTAGAAGACATGTCTAGGCTACATGTTTATCCTGTTGGGACCCACAGAGGTCATTTCTGCTATTGAATTATCTTCTTTTATTGAATTACATACTCAGTCATACGCATTCATATCTCAGTCTCTGTACCATTTATCGACACATCATATCATCATTTTGGGTTAGTTTCATGGCATTGTGACCCCGAGAGACTGGAGAGATTGACGACTAGGTGAGGCCCAGGGCCTGCGTATGAGTTATATTATGGGATCGGGTTGCACGCCGCATCAGGTTATATTGATTTGTGCCATGTTTGGCTTGATATAGCGCTTGGGATGAAGGAGCCTCTCCGGATTCTGCACACCCCCAGTGAGCGCGATTGATTATTTTGAGGGATGGATCTTCCCTGGACATGATTCTTGTCCGAAGCATTTATATACCTGGGGATGGATCTTCTCTAGGGGCTGGATTTGGCTGTGAACAACTAATTTTTGACCACACTCAAATGTTATACTATTTTAGTGTAAATATTCCTTTTAGGCCTAATATTAATGTTTTAAGCTTTCATCTTACACTTAGTAGATTTTATTTAATTAAAATAAATAAATAAATAAATAAATAATAATACTCACATTCTTAAAGTGTGAATATATATATGGAGTATCTTTTAATTAGAATTTTAATAAATAAACTATTATATTTTTTTTTGCATAATTTAAATTATATTGTAAATATTGAGTTTTCTTATTTTTATAGTTTTCTTTAAGTTTAAAAGTAACGTTGGTATATATATATGACTTGCCATTTTTTTATCTAAGAATTAGAAAAGAAAAAAAAAGTTTAAAAAAAACGTAAAAGAAAAAAAAACAGAAAGAAACAAAAAAAAAAATTGCAATAACAAACTTTATCTAAAAGTAAAAATCTGATTTTTTTTTTAGCTAACTAATCCTATAACAATCCTAATTATCCCACCCATTGTTTATCTTCATTTTTAAAATTCAAATAATTCTTAAATCCCTTTTTCTTAGCCTCAAATCTCTCAACCCCACTCCAACTCCAACTCCAACTCCTCCATTCATCACACATTCTTATATATATGTGTTGGGTATGTACCAAAAAAAGTAAGAAAAAGAAAGGGAGAGAGAGACGACAGAAAGGAAAAAAGAAAAAAAATAAAAAAATAAAAAAAAAAAGAGAAAGAGAAGAAACAGACAGCGGAAGAAAAACAAAAGGAAAAAAAAACGAAAAAAAGTTTCTTTTTGAAAGCAAAAGAAAAGGAAAAGAAAAGAACGAGTTCGTGGATTTCGTTCGTGGTTTCG
>ML410929.1:18724-34505 GCA_005239525.1 Nicotiana knightiana | reverse complement strand
AACATCAAAGGAGGTTGAACGAGGCTATGCAAGAGGTCATCAAGAAGGAAATTATCAAGTGGCAAGATGTAGGGGTTGTGTATCCCACTTCGGATAGCTCATGGACTTCGTCGGTACAATGTTTTCCGAAGAAGGGGGTGTGAATGTGGTCACAAATGAGGAAAATGAGTTGA
The DNA here is from genome assembly GCA_005239525.1 of Nicotiana knightiana. NCBI lineage: Eukaryota > Viridiplantae > Streptophyta > Magnoliopsida > Solanales > Solanaceae > Nicotiana > Nicotiana knightiana. The sequence goes on along the minus strand of ML410929.1, from coordinate 34,332 downwards.
TCCCCACTATGCATGGACTACAGAAAGCTGAACAAAGTGACCAGCCAAGACCACTTTCCATTTCCATTTCTTGACCAAATGTTGGATGCACTTGCCGGGCGTGCGTACTATTGCTTTTTTGATGGTTACTCAGGGTACAACCAGATTCTCATTGCACCAGAAGACCAAGAGAAAGCCACCTTCACATGTCTGTATGGAACATTTACATTCTCACGGATGCTGTTTGGTTTGTGTAATGCGCCGGCTACCTTTCAGCAGTGTATGATGGCTATATTTACTGATATGGTGGAGGACTTCCTCGAAGTGTTCATGGATGATTTTAGGGTTGTGGGGGACTCCTTTGAAGAATGCTTGGATAATCTTGACAAGTCGGTCCGATGTGAAGAGACCAACCTAGTGCTCAATTGGGAAAAATGCCACTTTATGGTCGACGAGGGCATTATCCTCGGCCATAATATCTCAAAGAATGGTATTGAAGTGGACAAAGTGAAGATTGAAGTGATTTCAAATCTCTCTCCTCCTACTTCTATCAAGGGAGTTAGGAGCTTTCTTGGTCATCCGGGGTTCTACCGAAGGTTCATAAAGGATTTCTCAAAAGTGGTGAACCCCTTGTGCAAGTTGTTTGAAAATGATGCAAAGTTTGTGTTCAATGATGATTGCATGAAAGCTTTTGAGCTTCTCAAGTATAAATTGACAACCACTCTCATCATTACCGCACCCAATTGGAGCTTACCATTTGAGCTCATGTGCGATGCTAGTGACGTTGCGGTAGGAGTAGTTTTGGGGCAAAGGATCAACAAGATATTTCCTCCAGTCTATTATGCAAGAAAAACGATGAATGAAACCCAAGTCAATTATACAGTGACCGAGAAAGAGTTATTAGCCATTGATTTCGCCATGGAAAAGTTCAGGCCATATCTCATGGGTACCAAAGTGATTGTGCACACCGATCACACAGCACTCTGTTACTTGATGACCAAAAAGGACTCAAAGGCTAGGTTGATGAGATGTGTTCTTCTTCTTCAAGAGTTTGACCTTGAAATAATTGATCGAAAAGGGAGTGAGAATCAAGTGGCGGACCATTTGTCCCACTTGGAAGAGGAGGGTAGGCCCCATGATGGCCTCAAAATTAATGATTCATTTCCAGATTAACAACTCCTCTCCGTGTCTTTGAATGGTATGCCTTGGTTCGCCGATGTGTCTAACTTTCTTGTGACCGGCATTGTCCCGAGTGATCTCTCTTCTTAACCAAGGGAATAAGCTTAAACGGGACAAATTGTATTATTATTGGGACGAGCCATATCTTTTCAATATTTACAATGATGGTGTAATTCAGAGATGTGTTCCGGAAGAGGAGCAAATGAGTATTCTTGATGATTGTCATTCCTCGCCCTACGATGGTCATCATGGTGGGGTGAGAACTGCTACAAAGGTTCTTAACTGTGGATTTTTATTGTCCTACCCTGTATAAAGATGCTAGTGAGCTTGTTAAGAGGTGTGATGAGTGCCACAGAGCTGGTGGAATTTCCAAGAAGGATGAAATGCCTCTCACCACTATTCTTGAGATTGATATTTTTGATGTGTGGGGAATCGACTTCATTGGACCATTTGTGAGTTCATGTGGTAACACTTACATTCTGGTTGTTGTTGATTATGTTCCAAGTGGGTTGAAGTTGTGGCTTTGCCCAACAACGAGGCACAGAGTGTGGTGGCGTTCTTAAGGAAAAATATCTTCACATAGTTTGGCACCCTAAGGGAGATCATCTGTGATGGGGGTCCTCATTTTTGCAACAAGGCTTTTGATACTTTACTTTCTAAGTATGGTGTCAATCATAAGGTGTCAACCCCTTATCACCCCCAGGCTACTGGACAAGTTGAGGNATCAAATCTACCGATTGACCGAGTATATCCGATATATGTTCACTACGAAAAGTTCAAAGGGAAACCTACTTATCCAAATGCAATTAATCCTTACTTGAAAATCACACAACATCCATCTATGATCATTCTTGTTACAGCCATTCCCATTCATGTGGGGGATTGTTGGACTTTAAGCATTGGGCTTAAAGACTTTAAGCATTGGGCTTAAAAGTCTAGGAGTGTGAATTGGGAAATGGTGGGAAATAAAATGGAGGGAAATGAAAATTTGAATCAAGTGAGCTTTTGTCATGAACTTTGTACCACATTGGTGAAAGACAACTACACTTGTGTGTATAAATATAGGATCACTTCTTAGAGATCTTAAAAGTAGTTGAAGAGGATGTATCTTCGCGCCGTCGTCGTTGCTCGCTCGGCTCGGCTTCGGCTTCGGATTCGGATTCGGATTTGGCTTCGGATTCGGATTTGGATTTGGATTTGGATTTGGATTTGTCAAATGATCGATAAGATTATTTTTTGGACAAAGTTTATTTAATTAATTATTTAATAATTAATTAAATGTCAGCCAGTTCATTAACGGGATTAACTAAAATTCAAAAAATGCTGCCTTTGCTANATAGTGATGCAAATTGGATAACCGGCTCAACAGAAACAAAGTCCACAAGTGGATATGTCTTTACTGTTGGCAGTGGAGCAGTATCTTGGAAGTCTTCCAAGCAGACGTGCATCGCTCGCTCTACAATGGAATCAGAGTTTATAGCTTTGGATAAGGCCGGTGAAGAAGCTGAATGGCTTCGAAATTTCTTAGAAGACATTCCGTTCTGGCCAAAACCTTTGGCTCCTATATGCATACATTGCGATAGTGAGGCTGCAATAGGACGGGCAGAGAGCGTTATGTATAACGGAAAGTCTCGTCATATACGACGAAGACATAACACCGTTAGACAACTACTTTCTANAACGTTGTTTTCCTTCCTGAACAGACACTTTTTCCTTAACAGACATCACACCTCTTCCAATAATTGCCTATAAATTCTGAGGCATGGCTTCTTTTTCCACTAACTGAAAAAATCGAGAATTTCATTCTGAATACTGCATTCTACTTCGCAGTCTCTCTCTCTCTCTCAAATTCGTAAGTGTGAGTTTGCTCCGTTCTTTGAGTTTGTTGGTATCCTGCAGTTTGTATTTCCACTGTTGCAGGAAGGTTATTCCCTTTCATCCTGGGAGGATTTAATCCATTACCTTGGCAACTTGTGAGGGGGTTAAAATTCCTTAAGGACAAATAAGTAAATTGTGGACTCAGAATATTTCTTATCGTTTATATATTTTCTGTTTCTTCTAACAGTTCTTCTGATTTTCTAGTTTTAACACAGAGGCGATAACAGACCTTACCCCTGTCCCGGAGTGATAAAGAACACTTGTTTGGTCGCTCAGCTATTGATAAATTTAAGTTTGGTCATTGTTTTATACGACTAAGCACATCTAGTCTTTAGAAATTAAAATGTCTATTTTTGGTCCATTTATATAAAAAAATATTGGAGTTCAAATTTAGTGATAGGACCCATGAAACAGACGTATATGTAAAGCTTGATTCCCAAGTTATCCCCAAGAGAATAAGTTTCAAGCATCGCGGGTCTATTATCAAAGGTAACGAGGAGATTGACGAAGATGTCACACATCGCATCAGAGCGGGATGGATGAAATGGAAGTTCGCTTCTGGTATTTTATGTGATAAGAATATGTAGTCAAGACTTAAGGGTAAGTTTTACAGAGTGGTGGTTCAACCGATTATGCTGTATGAGGCTGAGTGTTGGCCAGTTAAGAACTCCTATGTGCAGAAGATGAAAGTAACAGTAATGACAATGTTGATATGGATGTGTAGGTGTACCAGGAGAGATAAGATTAGGAATGAAGTTATTCAGTACAAAGTGGGAGTAGCCTCCGAGGGCAAGATGCGGGAGTCGAGGCGAAGATGGGTCGGACATGTTAAGAGGAGATGCTAGAATTTATGGACTTGCACATTATATTAAGAATAATTGTATGTTGGTTACTATCACTATAAGGTTGTCCTAAATTAAAGTGATCTACTAAGGTTTAAAGTTAAATGGGCCAAAAGGATAACTTATAAAATATGGGATTTTATGTGTAGCTATTTCTAGTTTAATGATGGACTAAATTAGAAATATATAAACTTGTGCACCTACTAAATGGGTTATGGTCCCCAAATCAAACGTAGGGTTTTATTTTTAACATCACATTGCTGGAAAGAGTAGAACGGATTACGTCTTGGTTTGGAATACTGTACACCAAAAGATCCAGTAATCTCTGTGGCACTCATAGATTCAGGTACGCTTCCGCATCTAGTTTTATTTCTTGATGATTTGGCATGGTAGGCCTTGGATAAAAGATGAAGGATTTCATCTTTAAAGTGTTTTAGTTCCAACATGAGAAGCATTGAAGCTCCCGTTAGGAGGTGTGAGAGGTTGGCCATGGCGAGTTTTAAAGGAGGTCGAGGTAGGCCTAAGAAGTGTTGGGGAGAGGTGATTAGGCACGACATGGCGCCGCTTCAGCTATGATAGGTTATATGTGTATCCCTGTTATGTTTTGATGATCTAACAAACTTACTGCCAAGAACCAGATAAGGAACCTGATACATTTCCTCAAGAACTTAAAGATCAACAAGTCTCCAGTTGGGGACACAGTTCAACTTTTCCGAGTTGAAGGAACAGCATAAGGAACATATAGCTACCAGTCCCCGAGGTGACTCTACAAGTCAACTCTTCACAGCTGCAAAGTTGTTGTCTGCATACGCTACAATACAGAAACAGTGCAGCAGTCAACTTTATGGGGAATGCTCTTTACCTAACTTGCTTACATCATCCAAGTGATGTCACAAATGAGATATTAGCATCAAGCAAAGGAAAAACAAATTACTTGCACATTCAAGAACTCATCAAGCATTCTCTCAAGTTGGTGTCAATCTTGCAAATGATTCTCAAGGGCATCAAGAACGAAGAACAACGTAACCAAGGACCATATCCAAAGATTGAAGATATCTTAAGTCCTTAGGTTTGTTGAGTCTTTGTTATTTGTTCTTCATTTGTAACTTCCACCCAGCTTACTTAAAAGCATTTCTGTAGAAGATCTTTTGTAAATCATAAACCTTTGTGTTTGTGTCTTGGCTAGAGTTAGTCGAGTTGTAAAGTCTTTATAATAGAGTTATTACAAAGTGGCTTGTAACGGAGTGTTACAAGTTAGTGAGGGATTAAGAGGTTAATTCCTAGTTTACAATAAGTTGTAATCTAAAGTTGCTCAGTAGTGAAGTTGAAATCCTACAAGGGTAGGTCGTGGTTTTTGATCCCGTGAGCTGGGAGTTTTCCACGTAAAAATCCATTGTGTCATTTACTTACTGCAGTGTGCGTGTGTTCTGTGGGAACTAATAGAGAACCCAATTCTCTATATAGTTTGTTGGACCCTTAAGTTTCTGTTAATTGGTATCAGAGCAGGTTCTTTGTAAAATATTAACACCTAGAAAGGATCATCATCATGGTTGCTCCACCAAACTTAGAGGAAGGAAAATCAACCTATAGACCCCCAAGATTCAACGGCCAATATTATGATTGGTGGAAAACAAGAATGCATGACTTCATTATGGCTGAAGACTCCAAGCTTTGGGACGTGATTTATGATGGTCCCTTTGTCCCTATGAAGGCTATTGGAGAGGGAACAAATACTTTTCCAAAGACAAGAAAAGAATACAATGGTGCTGACTGAAAAGTTGTTGAGAAGAACTTCAAGGCGAAGAAGATTCTTGTGTGTGGTATTGGACCAGACGAGTATAATCGTATCTCGACATGTGAATCTGCCAAGGAAATCTAGGAAGCTCTTCAAACGGCTCACGAAGGGACTACTCAGGTAAAGCAACCCAAAATAGATATGCTAACAACTGAGTATGAACTCTTTAAAATGAAAGAGGATAAGTCTATTCAAGAGATGCATACCCGTTTCACCTCCATAATCAATGAGCTTCATTCACTTGGTGAAATCATTCCAACCAACAAGTTGGTCCGGAAGATACTCAGTGTTCTACCATGTTCCTGGGAGAGCAAGGTTAATGTTATCACTGAAGCCAAAGACCTGCAGAAGCTGACTATTGACAAGTTTATTGGAAATCTCAAAACTTATGAGATGAAGAGAAAGAAGGATATCAAAAGAAGAGAGCCCATGAAGGAGAAGAACCTAGTTCTCAAGGCTGCCAATAAGGATTAAAGTGGTGATGAATCTGACATGGAGTATCTCACTCAAATATTCCAAAAGATGATTCGAAAAAATAGTGGGATTCCAAAGAAAGGAAGTTCCAGTAGGAATTTCAAAGGAAATGATTGATGTTATAAGTGTGAAAAGACTGGACACTTCATTAAAGATTGTCCTCTTCATAAGCAGGATCATTACAAAGCCAACACTGAAAAGGCGGATGAGAGGAACCAGGTTCCTGACAAAAGATTCAAAAGAAAAGACACCGCTGACAACGTTATGAAACATGCTCTTGCTGCATGGGGAGACTCTTCCAACGAATCCGAAGAAGATGATGGGCAAGGTGAAAACTCTATGATGGTAGTGGAAAGTGAAGCAGCTGGGTATGTATCTATTTTGCCTTGATGGCGCAGTCTGATGATGATGGAGATGACGACGATGATGATGAGGTAAACCTTCTGGATGTTCAAAGAAATTTGAAATCGTATTCTCAAAAGAAGCCTATATCATTGGCTAATGTTTTAATTGATGCATATCACAGTCTCATCAATGATAAAAATGCACTAACCACGGAACTAGGAGAAATAGAACACGAGAAAGATAATCTAGTGGTGGTTATGGATGATCTAAAAGAGACTATTAAGAGTTTAAAAAGGGAAATGATATCTTGATTAAGAGAATTTCAAATATAGAGCATGAGAGAGATGGTCTATTGGTAGTAGTTGTAGACCTAAAGGAAATAATTGAGTAACTAATAAGGGAAAATAGGCCCGTGAACACTCAAAAGGGAAAGGAAGTTGCAAGTGAGGCACACCTTAGGCTTGAAAATGAGCTAAAATTAGTAAAATCTAGTATGTGTGTTAAGATTGAGAAAAACAGACAACTTCAGGTAGATCTAGGTAAAGTGAAGAGTGACTTAGAAAAATCTCTTAAGTGGCCCTGGTCCTCTGATGCAATCACTGCTATGTATACGAACAATAAAGGAAACATGCAGGGAATCGAGTTTCAAAGGGAAAAGATTCCCTACAACCCTCATAGCAAGTACGTTACTATACCTGACAATTGCCCTTGCACTCACTGTGGCAACACTGGGCACTCTAAAGAAAATTGTAAGGCCAGAATTCAGTCTCAACAGAAAAACAAAGTTTTTGCTGAAAAAGTAACTGCTGCTAGGGAACCTGGTCCTTCACATAAAAATGTATAATGCCTGCTTGGACCAAAAGAGCCCTCATTCACCCTTTTCCTCATTACAAGGGACCCAAACTTGTTTGGGTTCCTAAGTCTAACCCTTTATTTCCTTGTGCAGGGAACAGTGAAAGGGAGCAGTCAATAGTGGTACATGGATAGAGGCTACTCGAAGCGCATGACTGGAAGTACAAATGATTTCCTTTCACTGAAGGCCCTGCATGGAGGGAGTGTATCATTTGGAAATGGCAATAAGGGATGCATTCTGGGAGTTAGAAGGATCGGGAAGTCTCTTTTTCACTCTATTAAAAATGCGTACAGCGTGAAGGGGTTGAAGTATAGCTTGTTGAGTATTTCCCAAATCTATGACAAGGGTAACAAAGTGGAATGTGTATCTAAAATATGCACAATCAAAAATCTTGTGGCTGGTGAAGTGATGTTAGTGGCCAAAAGATACAAAAATATCTATGTTGCTAACTTTGAGTCCTTACAAAATGGGGATCTTAGCTGTTTGAGTGTTGTTGATGATAATGCTAAGCTATGACACAGAAGACGGGTTCATGCAAGTTTCACACTACTGAACAACTTGGTCAAGAAGAACCTGGTTCGTGGTTTGCCCAAGTCAAGATTCAAGGATCACAGTGTGTGTGATGCATATGTAAAAAGAAGGCAAGTCAGATCCTCTTTCAAGCCCAAAAAGGGAGTTAGCATCTCAAGGCCACTTGATCTACTCCATATGGATCTATGTAGACCTATGAGGGTGCCAAGTAGAGGAGGAAAGAGGTACATATTTTCGTCATTGTAGATGACTACTCCAGATTTACATGGACCTTGTTCCTCAGAACTAAAGAGAAGAGCTCCATCAATTTGAGAGGAATAGTGTATGGAACCTAGTTCCACGGCCTGCTGACAGAACTATTATAGGAACCATGTGGGTATTTAGAAACAAACTTGATGAGTTTGGAAGCACGTTTTTAAACTCGACAAGGCTTTGTATGGGTTAAATCAGGCTCCCCGTGCTTGGTATGAAATGTTGTCAAAATTCCTTCTAGAAAATGTCTTTACAAGAGGGAAAATTGACAATACTCTCTTTTTGAAGAAACGAGGAAGAACCTGCTCATTGTGCAGATCTATATTGATGACATCATCTTTGGAGCAACAATTGACTCTCTTTGTGAAGAATTTGCAAAACTCATGGGAAGTGAGTTAGAAATGAGTATGATGGGGGGGGGGGCTGAATTTCTTCTTAGATTTACAAGTGAAACAAACTCCCAAGGGGACAATGATAAGTTAAAAAAAGTACATCAAGAAGTTGCTGAAGAGATTTGACATGGAGACATCAAAAATCATTGACACTCACATCACCATAGCTATTTGTCTAGACATGGATGAACCCGGTTCCCCTATAAATCAGACCATGTATAGAGGTATCATAGGGTTACTTCTGCAGCAGACCATATATCGTATTTAGTGTGGGTCTGTGTGCAAGATTCCAGTCAAATCCTAAAGAATCTCATCTGAAGGCTGCCAAAAGAATTTTGAGATATCTTAAGGGAATGCAGGACCTGGTTCTCTATTAACTTTCAGGTGAAAATTTTAATCTTATTGGGTATGTTGATGCTGATTATGCATGTTATCTGGTGGACAGGAAAAGCACATCTGGAATGGCTCACTTTTTGGGATCATGTCTTATCTCATGGGGTACAAGGAAGCAAAACTCATTGGCACTCTCAATAGCTGAAGCAGAATATGTTACATCTGCTTCCTACTTTGCTCAACTACTGTGGATCAAACAACAGTTGGAAGACTTTGGAGTGTACTCTAATTGTGTACCTCTCTTATGTGACAATACTAGTGCACTCAATGTGGCCAAGAATTCAGTTCAACACAAGAGAACAAAGCATATTGATGTGCAACATCATTTTCTCAGAGACAATGTTGAGAAAAGGCACATATGCATGAAATTCTTCAGCGCAGAATATCAAATTGCAGATATATTCACCAAAGCCTTGAGAAGAGAGAATTTTGAAAGAAATCGGCTGGCATTGGGGTTGATAAAACCCAACTGAGAACCTAGTCCCTCAATGATTGGATATGAAAGAAATGTACAAGTAAAATGGCTAAAAAGTGTTTTCTGGCAAAGTCTAGCTCATATTTATACCGTTACAAGTAGACACGCATGACGATTACAGAGCAAGCTAATGCATTGCACATTGGCCAAAAGATGAGGCTTACATTTGCAAAATATGTCATGGAACCTGGTTCCCCCGACACAGGTAAGTAGTTCCTCTGTACTCTCATGCACAATTTTTAAACGGACTGAAACGATGCCACATCATTAAATTGTCAGTTTCTCTCTTTCCCACCTTTTAAACCAAGCGTCTCATCTGAAGCGACCCGACTACCAAAAATTAATACCCATTCCTAACTGGTTCCTCACCCCTATTAAATAACTCCTCTCACAGTTACTTTCATAATTGTTCACATTCCATCATGTATGAAAATCATTTACAAGAACACGAAGCTAAAGAAAATATGATGCGAATAACTGCTGAGGGAACTCTGGTTGGAGGTTATAGGGTTGTATATAAGTCTCATGGGGGAAGAAAATGGTGTAGAGGTTGAGGGTAGGGAACTTGTGCTTGTCAAAACTTTGGCACCTGACAGTACTACAGGGGAACCAATTGAGGGACCTGATCCCTCCGGCCAAGAGGAGCCCTCTGCTTCCACTTGGGATAAAACCTCTGGTTCTCTATAAGAACCCCAGGTCAGTAATGATCCTGCTCTCTCTCCTCATTTATATGCTGAGTCATTAACAAGTGTGGTTCCTAAGATGTGATCATTGTCTGAGGAGGAGGCGAAGGATAGAGAAGAAGAAGATTATGATAATGTGGATCTGGCGAGCTTTATTAGTGCTAGGAGTAGAAAGGCACATCCCTAGGGGTCGTCGTCTAATAGACCCATCACGAGGTTGCAAAAAAAGGAAGAACTTGAGTCCGTCTTAAGAAAAAAGTAAAAAAAGATAAAATAGAAGAACAGGAGATTGGTGAAAGATGGAAAGGTTGTCAATGAGAAGGTAGTGGCTCCTGCACTAGTCGTGAATGTGGATGATGAGGTAGAAGAGGAACCTAGTCCCTTGGTTCGTAAATGCTCAAATACTGTTCCAAATTCCAAGAGGGAGTCATCTAGTGAGAAAGAGGATGAGAAAATGGTAGAGGAGTCCTGTGAAAAAGTGGCTGAGGAGTCTGCTGAGAAGATCTCCAGGAAATCTACAGAGAAAGGCAAGAGTGTAAGAAAATCAATAAAAAAGAATGTTGATGCCAATTAGGAACCTGGTTCCTCTAAGAAGACCAAGATTTATGATACCTAGGATGCTGGCAAGGAAAAATTGAAAAAAAAGTGTTGTGGGGCCATACATAAGGAAGCTGAAGGCAGGAAATGCCATTCTCGAAGGTCAACTCAGTCAGGTTCAGGAGGCACCTGGTTCCAGCATCTCTCAAAGCACAAAGGTTACCCATATGACAAGAGAAAATGTCGTCCTCGGGAAATAGGTTGAGGACCTGAAGGAGAGACTGCTCAACGAGCATGTGTCATCCAATGCTTGAATGAACATTCTTCTTCGAACCCTTGCCTCCTCTTTCAGGCCTTTCCCTTCCAGTGCTCCCTAAACAGTGTCCCTTTCCCAAGTGTCAAGTTCTTAGTGCCTGTCCTCTGTTTTAGTTCTGATGACCTTTATGACTGGTATTTTTGTTTTTGTTGTTTTTATTTTATGGATGTGTCTAGAAACAATGGAACTGCTCCCTACTTAATTATCCAAAATTAATGAAAGCTTCCTCCTTTTGTTGTGTATGCCTTGCTCTTATGTTCTATTTTTAGTCATGTATGTGTGCACACATGTGTCATGAGTTAACCAAGCTAGACTTCTTTTTGCTTAATGCTTGTTACTCATCTTTTTATGATGCCAAAAGGGGGGAAAATAATTGAGGGGGAACAAGATGGGGAACAGATTCAGGGGGAATACTATTCACTCTGGTTCTTAGGAGGAACTTGAATTATAAGTTTGTCATCATCAAAAAGGAGAAAATTGATAGGTTATATGTGTATCCCTGTTATGTTTTAATGATCTAACAAACTTACTGTCAAGAACCAGATAAGAAACCCGATACACATCCTCAAGAACTTAAAGATCAACAAGTCTACAGTTAGGGATACAGTTCAACACTTCCGAGTTGAAGGAATAGCAGAGGGAACAGATAGCTACCGGTCCCCGAGGTGACTCTACAAGTCAACTCTTCACATCTGTAAAGTTGTTGCATGCACACGCTACAGTGCAGCAGTCAACTTTATGGGGAATGCCCTTTACCTAACTTGCTTGCATCATCCAAGTGATATCACAAATGAGATATTAACATCAAGCAAAGGAAAAATAAATCACTTGCACATTCAAGAACTCATCAAGCATTCTTTCAAGTTGGTGTCAATCTTGCAAGTGATTCTCAAGGGCATCAAGAATGAAGAACAACGTAACTAAGGACCAGATCCTAAGATTGAAGATATCTTAAGTCCTTAGGTTTGTTGAGTCTTTGTTATTTGTTCTTCATTTATAATTTCTACCTAGATTACTAAGAAGCATTTCTGTAGAAGATCTTTTGTAAATCATAAACCCTTGTGTTTGTGTCTTGGCTAGAATTAGTCGAGTTGTAAAGTCTTTGTAATAGAGTTATTACAAAGTGACTTGTAATGGAGTGTTACAAGTTAGTGAGGGATTAAGAGGTTAGTTCCTAGGTTACAATAGGTTGTAATCTAAAGTTGCTCAGTAGTGAAGTTAAAATCCTACAAGGGTAGGTCGTGGTTTTTGATCCCATGAGCTGGGAGTTTTCCACGTAAAACTCTATTGTGCCATTTACTTACTGCAGTGTGTGTGTGTTCTGTGAGAACTAATAGAGAACCCTGTTCTCTATATAGTTTGGTCGACCCTTAAGTTTCTATCAAGCTCACAGTGGACATGACTCTTGATAGGAGGTTGTGGAGGTCGAGGGTAGTTGGGATTTTGTTATTGCTCACTGATAGTCTTAGTAACACGCATGTCCCTTCGTATTCTAAGATCTTAATTGTATTACGTGATTTCGTTTGCCTCGGGTATTGTATTCTCTATTGTTATTATTTGGTACTACTTATCCTTTATCTCCTCTTTTTCTTCTCTCTTCCTTTCTTGCTTTCCTTCTTCTTCTTTTTCTTCTTCTTCTTCTTCTTCTTCTTCTTCTTCTTCTTTTTCTTCTTTCCGAGCCGAGGGTCTTTTGAAAACAACCCATATACCTTCATTAGGTGAGGGAAAGGTCTGCGGCCATACTACTCTCTCCAGACCCCACCTGTTGGGAATATACTGGGTATGTTGTTGTTGTTATTGTTATACAGAAAAATATTAGATTTAGACTATTTTTAAAATTATATTTTTGTTTTTCATGTGGACTAATATTATAAATTTACATAACACATTGGTAGTTTAAGCAATAATGGTTAATAATTCATAAAATTTGCGAAGATTCATAAGCAGAGGGATCAAAAATATATATTTCAATTAATTAAATGTTAAATATGCTTAGCCAGGAATCACAAGAACAAAGATAAGATTCTTTTTCATATTTGAGGGACTAATGGCGGCTTTTTCTCTTTGGCTACTTACGTTAACATCTTTTAAACATTCTAGTTTAGGACTACAATAAAGTCCGCCAGAACCAAAGAGGGTCAAAGCTTGAATGGGTCATTTAGTTAGCGGGATAAGGATAATACTAATTTCACAAATAATATATGAGGTTATATTTATTCAATATATGATTATGGGTATTTAGGATAAAGTTTATATCAAAATGTTGGGAATAATTATTCCTAGCTAATCTCACGAGATATCCCAACTAATAAGATATTCCTGTCTATGTCACATATGAACCAAATAACCCTAATTTGTCTGATTCAGTTCTAAGATACCCTATGAGATTATAATTCTGAAATATTTCATGGGATTATTTATCCCACATTCTATATGCGATAACTAATATCACCAATTTTAAATAAAATTTAACTAATATTAATTAATATCCACAACCAAACATATGATAAATATAATCCCACATTTTATAAGAGTTTAGTATCCTTATCCCGAAGTGGCGGAAATTGTTTTTTGACTTCCTTCGACAGCCAAGCTTTAGTAAAAGCAATTAGGTATGCGAGAGAAAGGTTTTATGATTAATAATCATGTTAACTTGTAAAGGCCAGTCATATTATTCTGCCTAAAGTAATTGTTGCTCCATATTAAGAACAACGAAAACAACTTCTCTTTTTCCTCTTTTCTTGATTGTAACTTAATTCTCTTTTTGATTGGTATATTTAGGTGAGCTATCACAAACATTTATTTTGCAAGACAGCTGGACATATATTTAGTATGATGGATAAGTAAAAATAATTTTGGAATAAAAATTTTATTCCTTATTTCAATTGTGGAATAAGTTATCACAGGATTAGAAATAATATTCGAATAATTTATACTTGCGAGAGAGTGGAATAGTAAGTTATTCCAGTATAACTAATCCCAATATAACTCATCCCGTGATAAGTAATCCTAGCATAACTTGTCTTCAAACCAAATGATCCTTATGCCGGTTATTTTGCTCAAATATATATCTTTAAATGAAAAAAGAAATTCGAAAACAGGCCATAATCGAAAATTTAGGGAAGTGCTGTTCAACTTTCAACTCTATATACAAAATAAGGCTTGGAAAAATAGATCAAATAAAATTCGTATTGTCTGCATTAGAGTATTGAGCTACACATAATTAAATTCAAAATTTAAGTATCACTAAGCTCCAAGACTTTGTTATTTTTACTTGCAACTAAGTCACCAAAAAAGAAATAAATAGACAGAAATAAAAACGACAATCAGATAGAAAAATATCTACAGAAGTATTTTATTTAGGACTTTATCTCTTATCTCAGAAATGTTTGATATTATTTTATCTCTTAAATGCCTAATCTTTGTCAGAAAAAAAAATGTCTCAAAAAGGAATATTTTAAATCATGTCTAGGTTCATTTTTAAAATGTGATCTTTATTACATTAATTATTTTGAATATATTTCTTTAAGATTTGTAACTCAAGTTTGAATTCAATTTCTACAAATTAAATATGATCATTGAATAGCTATTACGGAATTCTTTATGTTTGTTTTGATTCAAATCTATTCATTTGTAATTTTGTATAGCTATAATGACTATTATGCGGGCAATATTTTTCTCTTTTTAATCATTTGTCGGACTATATAAGTACTTGGTGGTCACTTTGAATAGAGGAAAAAAAAAAACTAAGAAAATATCTTCATTCTCTTTTTTTTTTGTGCTGAGTTTTCTTTTATTCAATCTTTGTTGTTTCTGCTCCTACTTATACTAAAAGATGTTGTTAAATTCTGGAGGATACGCTTAATAATATTTATCACGGTGTGGGCGAAATATCCTTAAAGACAGTATCATTGACACGCCTCAAGCTAGATCTTATTCTCCATATTCCAAATTTTTTTTTTCCAACAATCTTATCTTACAAAATTTTTGTTTTGTAGTTTGGAGCTATTTTAGGTAAAATGTCTTGGGCTACTTTCATTAATAGCACACTATTAAAACATAATATAAAAGATTAGCATTAATTAATGGTTAAAAAATATGGCAGTAAAATATTTATACATATAGCATATTTAATTTAATTCAAGAATCAAGCTGCTTAAAAAGGCAGTCCCGGTATTTAATATATTTCCCTATTTTTTCTCTCCATTCCATAACATGTTTATGTTTTCGTTAGAAACCAATTCATTCTATAACCGATTTTTTTCTTTCCATACATGGACGTTTTTATATAGTAATATAGCAAAATTAAATATCTTTATATTCTGATGAAATAAAATATATACATTTCATGAAAAAAATATAATGTATGTTTGTGGTATATATACATTATAAATCATGTATTTTTTCATATGTTATTTATACACTGTTGGTTGATTTCCCAATGCACACGCAAGTGTACGTGGTCGACAAGTAATATAGGATTTTAAGTCCAGATATCGTACCCACAGGAACTTGTGATTAACTATCAACTAAACTAAACTCAAACAAATATTTAACTAAAATTAATCTAAAATAGTAAATTAAGAGATTAAAGAGACAACTAACTTAAAGACGAATTCAATGTAATTTGATATTCTAGAGTTATGGGTTGGCAAACAATCACGTTGAGTTTTCGACCTAAATC
>ML410929.1:0-18083 GCA_005239525.1 Nicotiana knightiana | reverse complement strand
GGGCTGGCGTTTCAGCCCAAACGCCTGGCTAACGCCAGGCAGGGTCAGGCTGTTTGGCTTTGTCGCCCGGCTATCGCCCGGGTGTCTCCTTTCGCGTATTTTTCGACGTATTTGCATCCTTTTAGCTCCGTTTCCATTTCCAATTCACCTACACATAAAATAAACCTCATTAGGCACATACAACGTGTATTTTTGTCATTAAACCACATAAAATGCAAGGCATATAATGATTTAAATCATGAATTCTAGCCACGCATCATACACTTATTTATATTTAAATAGGTATTATTAATGTGCCATTTATATTTTGCACTAATATAACATGCGTATTTGTATAAATTATCCGTATATAAACAGTGTATGTGACTTTTTTTTTTCTTCTATATACATATTAGTGGCACGTTAATATTTTAGATTAAATTTTATGTAAGGTATATGCTAGCAATATACTTTGAATATAATATAATAACGTATTATGATGTGTATATATAAGTTATATATGTGGTAGTTTTTAGATGTTCACCGATAGTCTTAGTAGCATGCATGTCCCTTCATATTTTTAGATTTTTATTACGTTATGTGATTTTGTTCGCCTCAGGTATTGTATTGCCCGTTGCTATATATTTGGTACTACTTATCCTTTATCTCTCCCTTTTTCTTTTTTCTTCCTTCTTTCTTCCTTCCTTGCTTTCCACTTCTTCTTCTTGCCCTTCCTGAGCCGAGGATCTATTGAAAACAACATCTCTACCTGTATTAGGTACGGGGTAAGGTCTGCGTACAGACTACCCTTCCCAAACCCCACCTGTTGGGATCATACTGGGTTTGTTGTTGTTATATATGTGGTATAAATACATATAAAAAATATATATGACATACTGATGGAATATTTACGTTGTAAATTATCACAATATAATATACTTGAAATATATTAAAGGTACATTTTGAGTTAAAATAATATTGTACAGAAAAAAATTTAAAACTCAAAAAAGAAAAAGAAATATTAAAATTCTCATTGTGCAGAGGAGATTATTTTTGACATATTCTTCTTTCAGAATCTTTGATATATTTGGATAAGTGCTATTTATGGAAGAGAAAAAGAAATTATGGAAGAGCGAGGGAAAGAGGAAATGTAGTAAAACGTGTGTTAATGCAGAGAGATCCCTTAGTTAATGGAGTTATCAACGTCAAAGTGCTAAAAATGTATAAAATGTGTTGTTTTGGGAATAAACAAAGCCTAATACCACTTATGAGAATAATTTTTAAAAAGAGAGCAAGTATGTAAAAATCCCTTTAATAGTTAATTAGTATTAGTACCCGCGCGATGCACGGATACAAATCAAGTGAAATTGTGATGTAGGTTGTTTGAATCGTGTGTGAATAACCTTAAAAGATAAACCTCTTAGATAAAAATTATTAACATTAGATATTAATTATGAAGCAGGATATGAAATTATTGTTCAAATCTCGTAGTGGACAACCTCTCTATTTATATATATATATATATATATATATTCGTAGTAACCTAACCCCTTAATTTTAGTACTTGCATTTCATTTCGTTGTCAATATTAAAGAATACTAAACATGTCATTTTGTGATATGTCTTGTCAGAGCATATTAGATAATATTATTTTAACAAAAAAATTACTATCACTTTATTTTATTTGAAAGTCAAATATGTCTTATTTATCACATCATTTTTACGCAAATCTTTTTTCTTTTTGTTCTTTTCTTATAGTTATTGTATTATTTATTATTTAATATTATTATACCATCATATAATTTTTTATTAGCTTAATATTTAAATCAATGTCTTGCTTATTATCTTTTTAAGAGTCTTTGATAAATATAAATATTTTATTCTTGAAATTTGGTATATTTTTATGCTTGTAACCCCTTATTTGAAATTTTTTAATCATTTAAATTTATCACAAATATTTTAAGATGTAATTAATTATTTAACTTATTTATTATTAAACTAATTTAAAGTATAAGTATCCTCACACTACCTCTATTTTTTCTACATTCTCTTCCCTACTATAGATTTTAATTAGTTTTTATATTAATTTTTGCCTATAACCAAAATAATGTCGTATTTTATTTTAAATTGTAACTTTGAATTAGTATAAAATATTAATACATAAGTTATTTGATTATTATTTTACAAAGGTATTGATTTCTCTTATAATTAATTTTGTATTAGATGCAGTTAAAGTTTCTTTATTTTTTATCTTTAAGATACAAATTTAATTTTTAATTTTTATTAGTAAAATTACCTATATTAGAAATTTATTTTTTATGTTTAAAATTTTATTTTAATCATAAAAAAAATATTTCTTAATTATTGGAACAAATTATATCTGATTGTTTTAGTAATATTTTCACTATCATATTATTTCTTTACGTAAATTTTCTTTCTTTTTTAGTTTTAAGATATAAATTAAATTATTAGTTTTATTATTAAATTACCTATATAATAAATTTATTTTGTATTTTTAAATTTTTACTTTTTATTTTTTTTTAGCAGTGAAAAATTTCCTTACTAACCAGCTGGGTTGCTTTGGAGCAGTCTTGGTAGCAACACCCTTCTGTTTTATATAGTGACTGTGGATCCACCTAATCCATAATTTATCCGTCTTTTCCATTATAGCCCATAGGAGTTTAATCAAAGCAGCCTTATTCCTTACCTCATAGTTGATGATGTTTAGACCCCCAATAACTTTTGGTTTGCACAGAGTTTCCCAAGAAACAGGAGCTCTATGAGAATTATCATGTACTCCAGTCCACAGGTAGCTCCTACATATGATATTAACAAGCTTAATGAATTTATTTGAAATTAAAAATACTTGTGCCGAATAGGTCTGCATTTCAAATAAAACACTCTTAATGAGTTGTAATCTTCCAGCATAGGATAGAAATTTTGAAGTCCAGCTTATGATCCTATCAACAATCTTCTCAATTAATGGCATGCACTGATGGATTGTAAGCTTCCTTGTGGACAGAGGAACTCCAAGGTACTTGAATGGAAGAGTTCCTAAAGTTAGGTGTAGCTCTGTTAGCATTTGTTTCTTTGAAATCCAAGGCGCTTCTGCTATATATAAGGACCTCTTTTCCAAATTTTCTTTCAGCCCAGAAACAACAGAGAAGTGTTCAAATGCTCCCATCATTAGCTTCATAGATATTTCATATACTCTATAGCACATCAGTAGATCATCAGTAAAGCAGATGTGCAGTACTTGTAACCTTGCACACTTGGGATGGAAGTTAAAGTCAGGATTCTGGATGAGTGGCTTTAATGATATGTTCAAGTATTCTATTGCTAGCACAAACAAATATGAAGACATTGGGTCTCCCTGCCTTAACGCCTTCTTTGCTTCAAATCTGTCAGTTAAGCCACCATTCAGTAGTAGTGTGTAACTAACAATTGTTACACATTCCATGATATGTTACCATCTTGTATGGAATCCCAAACTCAACTACTATTGATCTCAAAAAGCTCCATTCTGATATCCACCTTGATCATGTATCTATGAGAGACTGTTTTTTTAGAGTAACCCTTAATAA
The DNA here is from genome assembly GCA_005239525.1 of Nicotiana knightiana. NCBI lineage: Eukaryota > Viridiplantae > Streptophyta > Magnoliopsida > Solanales > Solanaceae > Nicotiana > Nicotiana knightiana. Next base: position 14,520 of record ML410929.1, on the reverse strand, counting down.
GCTCATGTGCCATTATAACATTGTCAAGTATGTTTCTATCTTCAATGAAGGCATATTGTGACTGGTAAGAAGATCAACAACTAGTTTAAGACTAGATGTAAGTACCTTGGTAATAATCTTGTACAGTGTAGAACAACAAGTAATAAGCCTAAATTCCTTCACATAAGTAGGATTCTGAACTTTGGGGATCAAAGTGACTGCTGTGCAATTAATTTTTTTCAATATTTTACCAGTTTTAAAGAATTTTTGGACTGCTTATGTGACCTCCCCTCCAATAAAATTGGCCAAAATTCTCTGAAGAATTCAGCAGGATATCCATCTATACAAGGTGCCTTTTCACTAGGAAGACTTTGCACAATTTGATTTATTTCCTCAGGTGTCACAGGCTGTAAGAGTTGCTGCTGCTGATTCATAGTTATACATGGGCCATTTCTAACTATATTAATATCAATACCTGGTAGTTCATCTTCTACTTTACCCAGTAATTGTTGAAAAAACTGAGTGAACTCCTGTTGTATCTGTTTAGGCTCAGAAATCTTGATATGATGTTCATTGTAGATGCATGTTACCTTATTTCTTGCTTTTATGGCTCTCATATAAGCATGGAAGTATTTAGAATTGCAGTCCCCTAATTTGATCTATGTGACCCTGGACTTATGTCTCAGTATTTGCTCCTGTACTGCTTCCCATTTCTCTATAAGTTCCAAAGTCCTTCTTTCCTCCTCAATCAATGAGTTGTTAAAGTATTCTTCATTAAAATTTATGTTTACCTCCTTCAGAGTGTCTCTCAATTGAATTAGTTTCTGATCAACTGAGGAGTGTTCTTGTTGAAGGCCCCTAGTTTGTTGCTCTACTAACTTCAACTTCTTCCATATTGAATACATTGTGTGAACTTGAATCGGTTGACTCCAAGTAGCATGTACTACTTCTTTATACTCTTGTAATTTCATCACTTTATTGTGTAGTTTAAATGGTTTTTTCACTCTCATCCTGACAACACCTGTGGTTATCATTATAGGTGAATGGTCGGAACAACCTAATAAAATGTAGATGGCTTCCACACCATTATACTGTTGAAAGTAATTAGTATTCCCAAAAGCCCAATCTATATGACTATAAATTTTGGTATCTGCATCCCTCTTGTTGCTCCATGAAGATTTGCAGCCTCTTTTTGTGATTTTCCCGACACCAATTTCATCAATACAATTTTGAAAATAAGTTATCTCTGTTTGGTGAACTGGAGATTCCATTCAGTCTGTCTTCCACATGTAGCACACTATTAAAATCACCTATTATGAGCCAAGGTCCATTACTTTGAATATTCCTCAAGCTTCTCCAAAGTGGGATTCTGTGCTAAATAGTGTGTAATCCATGTATAAAGGTTATGTAGCTGGTAAATGATGAATTCTTATCATTGACTAGACAGTGCATCATTGGTCCGAGCAATCCATTACTGTGACTTGAACATTTTCCACTTTCCATCCTATCCAAATTCTACTATTTGGTGCATAAGCATAGTTATCCTTGAACTTCCAATCCGCACCCATTTTCCTCTATATTGCTTTTACTCTTTGTTGTTTAACTCTAGTCTCTAGGCAAGCTATCATATCTACTTTATTCATCAACAAGAACTTTTTGAATTCTCATTGCTTGTAGGACTTACTCAGTCCTCTTATATTCCAGGACAAAATAATCATGGAGGATTATGAGTAATAGACATGGTACTCTCAGCTTCCCTTTGAGCTTCATCACTGCTAGAAGATGGTGCCTGATGACTCTCATTTTATGGCCTTTCCAGAATTGTCAGGGGTGCAAATGGATTTCTTCTAGCTAGTTCCTCATAGTTAATATCCTTATGACTTTTTTTACCATATGATCCTTGAGTAACCACTGAATGTTTGCCTCGATTAGTCGCTTGTATCTCTACTATTGTCTCCTGTTGTGCAGGTTCTGCCCGAGGCAAAACATTTGTTCTGGTATTTCCTATGTCAGTTATTTTTGGCTTCCATTCCATTCTTGTTATCTCTTCTTCCTTTTTCTTTTATGCTGCTTTGGTCCCTCATCCTGCTGTGTTGCTTATTGACACTCACTAGTACTATGACCAAACTTTTTGCAATCTATGCAAAGTTTTGGTTTTCATTCAAAATCCACTCTCTGCATCCAGCTACTTCCATATGGCTTTTCAATGAGTATTTCATCTGGTAGTGGTTGTGTGATATCCATTTCAATAAGGACTCTAGCATATGAAATTCTTTCACATTGTGCTGTAAGTTTATCGGTGCAAATAGGTTTGCCTAGTATACTAGCAAGCGTACCTAGATTTTCCTCAGCCCGACACTGGACAGGCAGCCCAGTAAGGTTAACCCATATAGGAACTATTCTCATAGATTCGTTCTGAATCTGGAAATTCGGATCCTAATCCTTCAAGACCATAGGTCTATTATTGAAGGTGTAAGGTCCATTTTGCATAATTGAAATTTTGTCCTCCATAGATTCAAATCGAAAAATAAAATACCCATCGTCATGAAGAAGTACCGTTGGTGTCGTCACTGATTTCCATACTCCATACACGAATTTGAGCATTTCCTTGAACGACGAGTTTCCCCTAGCACGTATCCAATCAAAGCTGTTTTCCATCGCTTACACTATTGTTCTGTCTCTTTTGGATTTAGCTTAGACATTTTGACTCCATCCTTGACTACCAGAGGATAGAACTTCAACTGCATGCCTTGTGTTCGAACTCTGTTGCCTTTAACTACTTCTGCCATGGTCTGCTTTGTACTTTGAGACCCAGCTGAATAGGTTAGTTTTCGCGCCACTGTCAACAATCCTGGCTCCATTACTTGCGATTCCTCCTTCTCCATTTCCAGTGGGGCTTGCATTACAGCAGGGGCATTCCCTATGCCTGACATCCAATGTAACAGTTGCATTGGGGCTAATTTCTAGGGAATACCATTTTCTGGTGTAATCAATCGATTCTTATTATCTACTGGAAGAGGTAATCCGGTGATTATGCCGGTGAGTCATCGTGAACGGCGAGGTTAGCTACCGTGCTCAACTATCGCCAGAGCCTCTCTCACTTTTCTGTTGTTTTCCCCAATTTTTATCCGTTCCCTCCCCTTTTATTTTCTAAATTTTTTGAACACATTATTTCTAAATGTTGTTGTAATATTTACGTATAAAATATTTGTTTGCCTAATTTATCAATATTAATATGATTTTATTGTTCTTATTATTAAAATATTTACTAATTACTTAATTTTTTTCTTACATTATAAATAATTTGTATACTTTATGTAAGATCTTATTTTGCTGCTTAAATTTATTTAATTTTTAAATTCAATAAATTTTTAATATCTCAAGTAAATTTTAGTTTTATTTTATATTTTAACTTATTTATTTTATATTTTAACTTACTCCAAAATGTAAATATTCATAGGTTATCTCAATTTAGGTATTTATATCTTTTCTATTATAATTTTTTTATTTAATTTTTTACCTCCATATTTCTAGCTAATATGGAAGAAAATCTATGAGTGGATCAATGTATAGATATAGATATAGATATACATATACATATAATTATAAATATAGATATAGATATATAGATTAGATTTGTCTAAGATCTATTTAGATTATGTATAATATTTATTAAATTACTTCCATTAATTATATTTTTATTTATAATTTTTATAATTATAATATTATCCTAAAATTGTCAAGTAACTTTATTTTAGCTTGTCACTTGGCTTAACCATAATGCATACTATCTTCCTTTTAATATAATAAGATTGAAGTCAAACCTTAATCTTAACGATCATAAATTATAAATGTAGTGGATAAATATTAGGTTTAGGAATATTTGAATGAAATTATCTTCATGCCTGTACGTGAAAGCAGTCGTATACTCGTATATCTAAAACTTCATTGACTAAACAGCCTTTGTCGTTATGTTTCGGTCTTTTTCTGTGTTTTCAATCTTTAATACTAAATTCAATTAGGTACAAGTTGCATATTAAAAGTTCTGAAATTTTAGTTATAGACTTTGCAAACGCCGGCTATTTTTGAATGATCAGTCCGAAAATTGGCTAGTACGTACTATTATTACTAAAAATAGTACGCTATTTTTGAGTGACCAATTCGAAAACTGGCTAGCCCGTGCTATTGTTGCTAAAAATAGTACGGGCTAATTAATTTTCGGACTGGTAATTGAAAAATAACTAGTGTTTGCAAAATCATTGAAAAATAATCATTATTTTGCTGCAACACGGACCGGTCGAACATAATATACTGGAGATTGGTGCACATGTATATGAACTTCCAGCATATTTTTTCGGATTTTTTCGTTTAGATCTATCTTTACATGAAAAATGGCTAAATTTTGATTACTTTTGAAACTGTGGCTATTTTTTAATTACCACTTGTAAAATTTAATTATTTTTAAATTTAGTCCCAAAAGTACTTCAATTAATTCTTAAAAAGTTGAAAAGAAGGCAAGTCTCGTGCTATTGTCCCCAAATGACTTTGGATAAACGTTTAGAGCAATATTTCCTCTTTAATTTTTATTTTTATGACTTTTTTGTAAAGCCACATGGCATTTTTCAAATGGTTATTGACTGAAATTTGAATAGCAATTTCCTTATAGACACTTACGGTATTCACGCTTGATTTCAAATAGGCATCTTGGCATCTTTTGAATCTCCAGATCGTTAGCTATAAATTTAGAGGTTCTATCGCAGTTTTTTGCACCAAAAATTCTGAAAATCTCTCCCATCTTCTCGAATTTTCAAATAAAGTAATTATCAAGTGTGATTTACTCCAATCTTTGAGTTCGCCAAAATTTTGTAATTTAAAATACCGTTATTATAGAATAATTTCTTATTCTAAGAGTAATTAATCAAAAATCTTGAATAACAATAAGCCCAAATTGTGGCTATAAGAAATTTATATACTCGATTCAAAGTTTCAATTGATTCGAGAGGTCTTTGAGAGCAGAGACGAGTCCAGAATTTGATGGTTACGGGTGTCACTGTCTTTAATGTAAACTTACCTATAGTCAAGAAGGTCGAATTAGGATGTACATTTAGCTAGTTCACTCAATTTTGAATTAACTTGGTTCGGTTCGATTCGATTCGTTCCAATTTTTCGAATTAGGTTCACTTCATAAGATTTTTGGTGCATAAATACACACGTAATAACCAAACTAAAAATGTTGGTCCTTGAAGAAAAAAATAACATTAACCAGATCAAAAGAAAAATGATTAAAAACATATTGAAATTTCAAAATCGAGATTTAGAAAAGGAAAATAGAAATAAATGTACTTTTATAATTTGAATAACTAATAAACATGGAACTGTATAAAGAGAGAATACAAGGATGAAAATAAAAAATTAAGAGAAAAAGAAGAAAAGAAAACCCCCAAAAAAGGGAACATGGAAAAGCAAAACATGCTTTGTTATAAAACAAAGTGAGAGGAGATTCGAACCTAAGTCACGGGCCTAGCAGGAAGCACTTGAACTGTGGCACCTACCATAACTTTGTTACTCACGGTGGCACAACTTTATTCTATACCTTTTTTTACATGAAATATCACTAGAATACCAATAATAATATAAAATTCTACCGGAGCGATCGGGTGTACCACCCCCTTCACTCTATGTAGATCCGCGCCTGTTTGAGAGCGTCTTTAAGGAAAGCCATCATATAATTGCATGTAGGTGTAATTGGGTGTAATTACACAATTTTGACATGTTTATCTAATTAAGTAATTACTTGGTCAACATGTAATTAGGTGTAATTGAGGATGCGTATTTACGCTCTCCAACTCTCAAGCATGAGTTGAGAGTTGCTAGTAATTACATGGTGTAGTTACAAGGTAGCTTTTTAAATATTTTTTCTTTTCTTTTTAATTTACTTTTATTTTTTTCTTTTTAATTTATTTCGTATTTTAACTTTTTAAATATTCTTTCATATTATTTATTTTTTATTTCCTTATTTCTCATTTTTCAACCTTTACTTCACGTGTTTCTACATAATTTCTCATATTTTATTTTTTTCTTTATTGTTTATTGCACTTAACTATGTTATTATTTTAATTTTTTGAAAAAAGACACGCCTTTAATATTAGAAATAAATAGTCATCCACAAACTTGACTTATAATGAATGATATCATTAATGTTGAACTTTGTTACTAGACGAGGTTATATACAAACTTATACTATGTTAAAATGATAGACTACTTTTTAATATTTAAATAACATTCTCATTTTTCAACTTTTATTTTTTGTAATTCCATGTATTTGCTCATATTTTTTCTTCTTCTTTATTTTCTTCATTTAGATTTTGATTATTCAAGTTTTAAAACTACAACTCTTAATATTAGAAGCAACAATGAATATTTAAAAACTTAGCATATAATGAGTGATGTCATTAAAGTAGAATCTCATTATTGAATGAGGTTATAAAGTTATATTTTCCTTTTCTTTTGAATTATATTTACTTAATTTATATTTAAACTTATTTTATGTTATGTTGTAATTTTAAAAAGAGTATACTTTTTTCTTTTGGATTTTGAATTTAGATTATATTCGGTTCTATTTTATTTGATTTAGTAGTATTAACTTATTAATTCATATTGCATACAATTTATTTTTCTGTTAGAATTGATTAATTATTTTTTTGTAATACATATGAGTAATGTTTTGACATATATTTATAAATATTAGTCTTTTTATCAAGCATCTAATTCATGATGTTCTTACAGAATATATACTTTTAGTTTTTATAATTAATTAAAGTAAAATATTATTAGTTAAAAAAAAGTATATCAGTTACAGATATATGATTAGTAATTAATATATTTTCAAGAAACAATATATATTTTAAATATCAAATTTGATATTATTTATAAAGACATATATTTATTAAATTTAACTATTAATTTTTTTATAATTAGCTTTGTATTTAAAATTTCAGGGCGAAGATCGAAAATTAGGGTAGAAGGATGATAGACAGTCGCTAGTGTCTCTTGATCTTACCAATAGCACTAGTACTATTTTTGCATTTCTCTTATTTCTGGTTCTTTCTTATTATATGTTGTGATGTTTGCGTCTATTGCATTGTTGTTCCTACTCAGCTACTGCTTTTACTTTATTTTTTCTGTTCTTTGAGTTGAGAATCTATCGGAAACAACCTCTCTGCCTTCACAAGGTAAGAGTAAGGTCTGCGTACACATTATGCTCCCCAGACCCCATACCCCTTTTGTAGAATTACACTTAAATTTATTATTGTTATTGTAATTTTGTATTTAAAATTTAATCTAACAGTGTAATTAGACTTGTGCAACCAAACAATATGTTTATAACTATACTGTAATTATATTATGATAAACAAACATGTTTTCATAATTTTAGTATTGTATAGTTATTAGGATCTGTAAATACTAATTATAATAGGGCGAATTACCGGGTATGGATGTGCATAATTTGGTATTTTAAAATAAAATACCGAAATACCGATACCGTACCGAAATATGTATTATATTATATAATACACATATTATTAATTATAACATAAATATAAAAATATAAAATTCTACTTTCCTTTATTCTCTAAGTTCATCAATTAACTTTAAACAAGTAACAAGACATTTCTAATGATCAAATATATTCTTTTACGTATAAATTTCTCTCTGTGGGTTGATATTTGTTAGTTTTGGATAAAGATTTTGTCAACAAGTATTTTTGGTTTTATACGTTTGAGTACTTTAATTTACAATATTATAATTTATAATTATACACATTAATTAGTATTCAAATCGAATAAATCGAAGTTATCAAATCGAATAAATCGAAATCGAGAGAAGAAAAACAATATATTTTTTGTTTTGGAGTTAACCACAAAAGTTATTATTGTTACATTAAAAAGCGTGAAGTATCTATCAACACATTATATAGTGTAAGATTCCAACCACAATGCGCGGTGACACGCGTGATCTCCATCTTCGTCTTCTTCCTTACTCCTCCTCACTCTCTCCTACTTTCCTTTCTTCACTTCACCACTACCCCCTCAATTCTTCTTCTCATTTACACATTTAACATACATACATACATACATATATACACACGCCAGAATCACCCACCTACCCCCCTCCTTCTACCACCAAAGCCATTTCCTCTCAGCTTACATCCCTCACTCTGTTAATATAACCTACACACAGAGAGAGAGAGAGCCTTATATATAAATATATTTATACTACTACAAGTTCCTTCCATTTACACCTTTAAAGAACTAGATCTTGGGTTCCTATGGGGATTTGGAAGGTGGGTTTTGCAGCTGTGGTGGTGGGGTTAACTATGGTGGTTGAATGTGGGGTAGTAGCGGCAGATATGTTGTATTCCTCAAAGTTAGTCCACAGATACTCCGACGAGGTGAGGAAACTTAGGGTGTCAAGGAATGGGGAGCTGTGGCCGCAACACAGGAGTTTAGAGTATTATGGGAGGTTGATGAGTAGCGATTTACAACGGCAAAAAATGAAACTTGGTCCTCAGTTTCAGCTTCTTTTCCCTTCTGAGGGTAGCAAAACGATGCCGTTAGGAAATGACTTTGGATGGTCCGTTACCTCTTTTTCATTTTATGTGCCACACTTTACCTTTCAGTCTGTCTTGAAAAGAATGGTCTGTCAAATACCATCACATAAAGAATAGACGGAGTATTTGTTTTTATGTTCGTGTTAAAACCAAGTAGTTCATAGAAAATACGGTTGAGGATTAATGATGCAACTTTCTAAAAAAGGGTTGTGAATGTTGTTAACTTTAATATAGTATGTCAATTGGGAATTTTAAAATTTAGGTGTTTTGGAAGCATTAATGAAAAGTAAATGGGTCATTAAAGAATATGGACTCTCTCTCTTCTAACTATACGGTCTAAAATTGGCGTTTTAGTCAAAGTAATAGATGGAAAAATATTAGTAGTACTATTCTGGGGATGATGATGTGACATTGTTTTGTTTGGAAGCTTTGTGATTTTTGTTAATTTTTAAGTGTATTTAATTAGGACTTAATTGATTTTGGCTTGTACCTGTGTGAGCAATTTATTGTCTGTTGCTAAAACAGAAACAAAAATTTGATTTTGGAAAGCATTAATGAAAAGTTAATGGGTTTTGAAAGATATCATTTCATGGATGATGGCTATGTATGTATATGACAATATTTACTTGTTCCATCGTAAGTGGAACATTTTGCTTTTGTAGGTTAGGAATTAGCCGATAATGATCATAACTACAAACTAGTCCACAATCAAGTTTATCTGTAATCTATCTATCTATCTATTGATGAATACACCCATGACGATCATAACTACAAAGTAGTCCATAATCGAGTTTGTCTGTAATCTATCTATCTATCTATTGATGAATACACCCATGACGATCATAACTACAAAGTAGTCCATAATCAAGTTTGTCTGTAATCTATCTATCTATCTATCTATTGATGAATACACCCATGACGATCATAACTACAAAGTAGTCCATAATCAAGTTTGTCTGTAATCTATCTATCTATCTATCTATTGATGAATACACCCATGACGATCATAACTACAAAGTAGTCCATAATCAAGTTTGTCTGTAATCTATCTATCTATCTATCTATTGATGAATACACCCATGACGATCATAACTACAAAGTAGTCCATAATCAAGCTTGTCTGTAATCTGTCTATTGATGAATACACTAGATTAACATATTCTAAAAATGGGACATAGTGGAATAACCGGATGGAATAATATAATGGGACTATGCATAAGTTAGCTAGTAGAAGGATTTTGGGTTTGGTTTATATGTGTCCTCTTTTGGTGGTGGAATGTAGGATGTTACTGGAAACTTTTCTGAAATTAGTGGTTTTAGCTTGAATGTAAAAAAAGAAAAAAGCATGGTTAGGGGTTCATCAAATGAAAGTCTCAGTGTGCATTAATTGCTTTTCTGGCCCATAAGGCTTGATGCAAGTTCGAATTTGGTGCCTAATTTTATTCTTTTTCGTTTATTACATTGTAAGAGTTTGTATTCCGGGTTATATAAAGATCTTAATCCAAATTTATGGAATTTTGCTCAGGTTACATTACATGTATATTGATATAGGAACGCCAACTGTTTCATTTCTCGTCGCACTGGATGCTGGGAGTGACTTGCTTTGGGTTCCATGTGAATGTGTACAATGCGCTCCTCTATCAGCCAGTTACTATAGCAGCCTGGTATGCAATATTAACCAAGAATGTTATATCACTGTTATAAATGTTTGTTCCTAGTTTCTTGCTGTTAGTGACTGCACTAGTGTTATATATGGTATCTTTCTTTGCTGGCTTCAGTTGAGTGGTTTGACATCCAAACCACGCTACGAAATTATTTATCAAGTTGATACAGCACGTTAACTTTCTCTATATCTCTATACTTTGACACTTGGACTAGTATAGAAGGATAGAGAATATGGTTGTTAGTTGCGACTCACCTTTGGATCCTAACGCCATTCCCTTTTGAAGTCTCATTCAAGTCTTAACGGAGTTCAGTAATGTTTGGTGAAAAGGTTAAAATGTGTCCATTGGAACCTATAAGTGCCAATTCTTAACCTCCAGTAGTAAGACATCATGTCCACTCGTCAGAATTATATACTCCCTCCATTTCAATTTATGTGAACCCATTTGACTGGCCAAGGAGTGTATGAAAAGAGAGAAGACTTTTGAACTTGTGGTGTAAAATGAGGCACATATATTTTGTGTGGCTATAAATCATTGCATAAAGTTAAATTGTTTCCAAATAAGGAAAGGGGTAATTCTTTTTGGTACGGACTAAAAAGGAAATAGGTTCACATAAATTGAAACGGAGGGAGTAATTAGTATGATTCCTAAAGCATTAGAAAATTTCTTTAAATCTTAATGTCTTCTACTTCAAAAGGAAAGAAAAGGCCTTAATGTCAATTACCTTAATGCTTAAGAATAGTACTGAATAGGGGTATTAACAATGCTGGTGCTAGTAAAGCTATGATTAGTTATGCTCGCATTAGATATGCTGAGATTATTTCTATCCACTGTTTGATTTGGTGTATTAAAACATTGAATAATTTCTTAAAAATTTATCTGTTTACAAAAATACCTTCCACATTCTTTAACTTTGTACACCTTGAGAGATTTGAGGGGCAGTTATGTCTTTAACCATGCTTATGCAAGTATTAAAAACCCTTGCATTGATAATACCATGTTTTGCTATGTATTAGTTATACATAGGATAATACCAAGTAGGATGTATAATTAATACTAGGTTGAAAAATTGTATCAAACAAGGGAGTAGTAATGCAAAAAGCTAATGCTGGCAGTACTTTTTGCTTATACCTCCTACCAAATGACCCCTAAGACTCACAGGAACTTGTAATACTTTACTTACCAGGTAGATTGTAATACTTTAATTACCAGGTAGACAAGGTCACATACTGCATTAAAGAGTGTTTCATGTTTTCTAATTTCATAGTAGACTTGGTATAACTGAAAATATAGGGCCTTTAGTGGTCAAGTACCCTCTCTGTAATCAGCTTATTTGTCTACTTCTTCATTCCTATTTGTTCATTTGGTTTCTGTCATGTGTCTTTTAATTTCTTGTTCTTTTGGTTTTAGTTGGTAACTGATTTATTATGTGACTGTTTTTGCCACCAAAACAAGTATTGCGGTTACCATTTTGAGATATCTGAAAATGAAGTTCTCTTCCTTAAACTTACTTTTGAATATTGAATAACAGAAGGGTCGAAGGCCATTTCAGGTATATAATCAGTATCACCTATTCCATTGGATATGATCCTCACATTCATTTAATTTATGCCTACATTAGACAGAAACAATTACTCTAAGAGTGATAAGAAGGCAGTTGGGTCAACTTGAAATGGGTTGAGTAAACTAAGGATCATGACCCAACCCGAGGTTGTTTTGGTCAAGATAGGTTGGGTCAGTTTGGGCTACACAATTGGTCATGGCCCAACTTGTCTAATTCAAAATCATTGTTTTGATTGTTTGCCTTTTTCTGGAGTTCATTTAATTACATAGAACGACTTTTCTTTATATATACAGAGAGTAGATGACCACAGCCTAAACCAACGACTTTTGTTTCATACTTTTTAACAAAGTTTTCTTCTGGGGTCAACTTGTGCCACCTGGTCACTTGACCAATCAATACTTTATCAATTGATCAGGTTACACTAATATGGGCTAGATTTGACACCCCTAGAGTACACTAAGAGATCAGAGAAACAGATAAGTTGAAAAACCGAAAATAAAACAAAAAAAGATTCCTACAGAATAGCAAACCTGAGAGATGTCTTCATGCAGTATTATGTTATCTTATCTTTCTACAGTGTTTTCTGGTTCTATTGAACTTATAACATGCAGTTCATTATTTACGATGGATACTTCAGAAATTTGTACATTTTATTCAATATCATTTGCGAGTTGTTGTCTTGCCAGATTATAGTAAGTCAGAGAATCTTTTTCTTGGTGTTGCTGGATCTCCTATTAGAAGAACCTTAATCCCATCCTCTAGATAAATATCAGTTACTGGATGTAGATGTGGAGTCTTTGCTAATACACCCTACAGGTTTAGCACTTATATCAGATGATTGATTGGCAGGTGCTCCCTGGTATTTGGGGCATCTATTATGCAGGATAAAGATCTAAACGAGTACAATCCATCCGGCTCAAGCACAAGTAAGTTCCTGTCGTGCAGCCATCAGTTATGCGAACTGGGTTCAAATTGCAAAAACCCTAAGCAGCCTTGCCCATACACTGTGAACTATGTGTCAGATGATACATCCACATCTGGAGTGCTCGTGGAAGATATCTTGCACCTTGCATCAGGTGGCCGTATGACAGTCAACAGTTCTGCTAGAGCTCCAGTCATTTTCGGGTGTGTGCCATTGAATTGCTACTTGTATGTTAAGTTCAAATAAGAATTTCGTGCACGGGACTAGTTTCACATGGTTCCGTTTGCGAAAAAACTGTATTAAGCAGGTCTAAATTCCTTTTCATGTCAGATGTGGCAGTAAGCAAACTGGTGGTTACCTAAATGGAGTTGCACCTGATGGTCTTTTGGGTTTGGGACCTGGAGAGATTTCAGTTCCTAGTCGTCTTGCAAAAGCTGGATTTGTCCGAAACTGCTTTTCTCTTTGTTTTAAGGAGGATGATTCAGGAAGGATCTTCTTTGGAGATCAAGGGCCTGCTACCCAGCAGATAACTTCCTTTCTGCCTTCAGATGGACAATTGTATGTAAAATTGTGAATTCAGAGACTTGCTTATTAGTTTGAGTGCTGTATTTGTTTGTTTTCCTCTACTATTGTCTTGCATGTATGGTTTGTTAAACTCTCTGTTGATTAACATCATGAGTGATTCGTGGTCCAGTGTTACTTATCTTGTTGGGGTGGAATCATGTTGTGTTGGGAGCTCCTGTATTGAACAGACAAACTTCAAAGCCATTGTGGATAGTGGGACATCTTTTACATTTCTCCCAGATCAAATTTACGATAGAGTCGTTAAAGAGGTAGGCTTACAACGATTTGCTGCTTATTGTACTTTAAAGTGCTGTATTTTACATGTCCTTTTCCGCTTACAGTTTGACAGGGAAGTGAATGCTACAAAAGCTAGCTTTGAAGGATATCCTTGGCAATATTGCTACAAATCCAGGTAATGGAATATAAGAGAAAGAGAGATCTACTTTCTTCATTCTGCCTCATTATATGTACTGAATGCGTATTTGAACCTAGACAGTTCTGAAGGGTTACCAAAGGTTCCTTCATTTACTCTGAAGTTCATGACGAACAGCACTTTTATAGTCCAGGATCCTGTATTTGTGATTTATGGCAGTCAGGTAAGTTCTTGAATATTCTCCATCTGTTTTTTATCTCAGAGATGAACTTTCTGGTTCTTTTGATTACATGTAAATCTGTGGTGCGTCCTATTTTATTTCTCCTGTTTTTTTAATCATGCCAGCTTTTGGTCCTCCACTTCCAATCATTTTTAAATTAATTCAATATCATGATGTAGGGTGCTGTTGGATTTTGTTTAGCTGTGGAGCCTTCGGGCATAGATATCGGAACGATTGGACGTAAGCCTGACTCTCTTCCCCTTGTGGTTTCTTCCTTCTGTATGCAACTGTAAATAATTTCCACCTGCAAAGGAAGGGGGTGAAACTGTAATGCAAAAGTGATATTGCAATTTCCTCTCTCATTTGGAAGTGCTAACAATCATTTTCCTGTACAGAGAACTTCATGACGGGATATCGGATGGTATTTGATAGAGAAAACCTGAACCTGGGTTGGTCACTCTCTGACTGTGAGTACCAATATCTGATCACTAATTGTTTTGGTTTGCTTTGGATTAACTATAACTGCTTTCTTGTCTATACCCGTGGGTGATTAACTTAAATGCTGTGAGAAAGCACGGGAGAAAATAATATATTATATCTTGTTTATACAATGATACAATGAA